>JAMKQA010047436.1:0-15631 GCA_024699735.1 Posidonia australis | reverse complement strand
AACAGTCTGTCGCTCTTGATGTCGGTATATATATTTTTGAATTCATGCTAAGACACTTAAAATCTTTTTCACGTTATAATATTTATGAAAATAAGCACAATTGAATAATCATCAAAATTAATGTAATATTTCTAACAGCATCCCTCTTGAGGCTGCCTGAGATTCGCTCGCCACCAAGTCCGCTTCCTGCATGGTATAATGCGAATGCGTTCTGCAATTTCCATCAAGTCGTTGGCCACTCGACGGATAATTGTCTCACACTAAGGAAGGCAGTCTAGGACTTGATTGACCAAAAGGTCATTGTGGTTAGCACTCAGGCGGCGGGCCCCGCGCCCACATCAACAGCCACACAAGCACCACCAGCACAACCCAACATAGTTACTAACCATTACCTCAGTATTCAGCCCCGGGAGCAGCCGGCCCCTCAGGAGTCAATTCCATCTTTCCTGTTGATTCTATCTGATATTTTATTTGTCTTACCAATCTTATTCATGGTGTATTATCTCCTTTTCCACGTCAGTTGTATTTATCCTTCCTCAGTGGTTCCAAGGCGTTAATTAGTTTGATTCATCCTACCGTTGAGGCGGTCTCTGCTGTAGCTTCAAATCCCATCCACTTCGAGCCTAAACCCTCTGGTATTCTGTACCGTGTCAACCGGTTCGAGCCAGTCAATTTCATTCCTACCCTTGAACATTCGTAGTGATCTCCGTTTGATGGTCGAAAACTTGTGTCGCAAGTGGGGATACGAGAAAGAAGCCCCTTGGGGAATCGCCAAACCAGTCAAGGCGGAAGAATGGAGACAGCACGAAAGATTGGGATACGAGTATCAATACCAGCAGAAGAGACCCCTGTGCTTCGTTAAGTCCCCAAAGATGATCTTTTCCCATGATTTAACTAACTTCACCAGTGCAGGCGTCTTGAATCCAAGCCAGAGTTTGTTCACAGCCTCAATGTCACAGTCGCTAGCAGTTTGGATTTATCCCGAAGAATTTTTCCAGAGAATGATCATTTAGAGTCAAAGCAGACCTGTGAGCAGTTTCAGAGTTGTACAGTGTTGTTAGAGTCAGAACAGTCGGCAGTGCATCAGGCAGCAGCAGTACAAGATCTTGTTCAGAAGGCAGACTCAGAGAGCCTGACAGATGACACAGTTGAAGATATTTTGTTCCAAGAACAATTGGAAGTACTTACGGAGGACTTAGCAGAGCATGACAGAATCAGGAAAGGGAAAATAGTTGTTTCACCACCGTAGTCAGAATCACCAAAACCAAGCTTCAATTATGGTCCTCCAAGAATCGGAGAAAGTTTTCGCTGGACCGATGATCGTCACCTATCAGCGTCTCCTAACTTAAAAGTACTACCAGTGATCGTCAGTCACTCCTGAGCCTTGCAAAACATTCCATTGTAGGCCATGCATCTCTATGTTTCTTGTTTATTGCATCCGAACATCGCATAAATCGCATCATATGCATTGTACTTTCTTTTCGTTTACATTATAATCATAATATGAAACATTGGCATTACCATTGTTCGATGAGGAAAATCGGGAAGCCAGCCTGCTTAGGAAGAGTTTTGATCCTCCTCACGCGTTACTACCTGTGTGACTTAGGAGGTAAGGGAGCCAGTATTCGTGGGAAAGTGGACGAAATGTACAAATTCTCAAGGTGCCTATACCTCGAGAGGGAGGAAAAATGATAGGTTGTGAATGAGTGTGAGCCAAGAAACAATATAGTCTTCGGAGCAGAAATGAAATAAGAAGATAGAAGTTGCAGATAGAAGTTGGCTCCAATGAGAGAGGCATGTAAGACAACTCTATCCCTATCACATAACTTGGAGAGGAGTTGAAGCATACACCTACCAAGCCCATATTTTCAAAGGGACTAGCCACCCCTTTTGCATCAAAAAGAAAAGAGAGTAGCCATTACCCAGCCTAGGTGTTTATTACTTCCAAGTAAGGGGTAAGGAAGGTCAGCATACCTTTGAGGGAGTAAAAGAAAAATGAATTATTGAGAAAAATAGGTGTAGGGCCCTAGGAGTTTGGCATGGAGCCCATTTTATCCCGAAAGCCCATTAGTTGAGTGAGAGCCACCATAAACCCAGGAATCCAGGTAGCACCAAGTGAGTTGAGGACATACTAGTTCCTTGTAGCAGGCAATGAAGGCTTCCTCGACGCTGAGGGCATATCTTCTATACACCATGCATAAATCGTGCTTCCATCTTATGAGTCTTGCATAAATCATTTGACATTCAGCATTCTTGATCGCACCACTTTTGCATTTTGCATCGCTTTGCAAAGCGTTTGCCATTGTTCTAACCAGGGGCATGCTAGCTGCCTTTTGTTGTTGGAATATTGACAAAAAGGGAGTTGAACTGGAGGCATGTTAACTGCTCTTTGGTTAGAGTAGGTTTTTGACTAGGGGCATGCCAGCTGCCTTTCTAAGTCAAGGAGATCACTAGGACAGTGCTACCGCCAGGAACATGCGGGCCAACACAAACTACTTGTTATAAAGAGCATAGACTGAATTCATTGCCAGGACAGACCAAGCCAGATTCAGGAATGATACATGGTGAAACAAAGTCAGCCCCCTTATTACAACTCTTCAGTTGTACAATGATTGCTCACTTGATAAAGAATAAACGGGAAATTCAGAGCAGTGGACTCCGGCACATATTAGCAATGCAAATAGTTCAACTCCCAAGGTCTAAAATGCAAGATGGATGCTAAAATTGCGTTTTTATCCTCAACACTCCATAGCTTGCATCTGAATGACAAGATGTGTAATGTCAAGAAAATAAGCACACAGCCTTCCAAAAATTCACCAAGATGGGTAACTTGCAGAAAACCCCTTAACAGCGTGAAATTTGTAGAATAGCCTACAAGGGGTGCGACAAATCACATTTGAGCAGAAACTTGCAAGTACTCAGTAGAATTTCAAATATCACAGCACAGCAGCAATACAGCCATCAGAAGTTTGCCATATCAGGCTGATTTGCAATAAGGTCCCTCAAGTTTTGGAAAATTACTAATGTGCCCTATCTTTTCGCAAAACTTGCGAACAAAGCCAGTTGAGATCGAAACTCCAGCAGGGTTCTTTCAGAGGATATTGCGTACATCTCAGCATGAATACCGATTTCCATGCTATAGAGCCAACGACAAGCACAATAGCAGTTTTGTCCTCTAGAGCGCAACTGAAGCCAGCTTCCTTCCTGGGGGGTAATCCAGGGTTCATCGCTTTCTTTTTTCGGATTCTTATTCCAGGTGGATGAGATCCTTCTATCCCTTCCTTTTTTAGATTTTTGCTGGTGCGAAATCCTTTTGCCTGACTGTTGATCGAGCGATCAAGGTCCTTTCTTCTATTTTCCTTGGATTTTTGCGGACGCGAAATCCTTCTTGTGACCTTTGATCAGGCGATCAAGGTCCTTTCTTCTGCTTTCCTTGGATTTTCGCAGGCGCGAAATTCTTCTATTTGACCTTTGATTGGGCGATCAAGGTCCTTTCTTTTGTTTTCCTTGGATTTTCGCGGGCGCGAAATCCTTCTTTTGACCTTTGATCGGGTGATCAAGGTCCTTTCTTCTTTTTTCCTTGGATTTTCGCAGGCGCGAATTCCTTTTGTTCGACCTTCGACCGGGCGGTCAAGGTCATTTCCTTTTCTTTTTCAGATTTTCATGGTCGTGAAATCCTTTTTTTCGACCTTCGATCGGGCGGTCAAGGTCACTTCCTTTCCTTTTTTGGATCTCGCGCCTACTTGACTTTTGACCGGGCGGTCAAAGTCGGCCTTTGACTGGGCGGTCATGGTTATATCTTTTCCTTTTTTCCTTGGATTCTCGCGAATGCGAAATCCTTTTCCTTGGCTTTTGACCGGGCGGTCAAAGTTGACCTTTGGCCGGGCAGTCAAGGTCATTTCTTTGTCTTTTTCCCTTGGATTCTTGCAGGCGCGAGATCCTTTTGTTTGACTTTTGACTGGGCAGTCAAAGTCGACCTTTGACCGGGCGATCAAGGTCATTTCTTTTCCTTTCCTTTTTCAGATTCTCGCAGGCGCGAGATCTTTTTGCTTGACTTTTGACTGGGCGGTCAAAGTCGACCTTTGACCGGGCGGTCAAGGTCAATTCCTTTGCTTTTTTCTGATTCTCACGGGCGTGAGATCTTTTCCTTGGCTTTTGACCAGGGAGTCAAAGTCAACCTTTGACCGAGCGGTCAGGGTCATTTCTTTTCCTTTTTTCGGATTCTCGCGGGCACGAGATCTTTTTTCTTAACTTTTGACCGGGCGGTCAAGGTCATTTCTTTTATCCTTTCCTTAGATTCTCGCGGGTGTGAGATCCTTTTCCTTGGCTTTTGATCGAGTAGTCAAAGTCCACCTTTGACTGGGCGATAAAGGTCATTTCTTTTCCTTTCCTTGGATTCTCGCGGGCGTGAGATCATTTTCCTTGGGTTTTGACAGGACGGTCAAAGTCGACCTTTGACCGAGCGGTCAAGGTCATTTCTTTTCCTTTTTCTTTAGATTCTCGTGGGTGCGAGATCCTTTTTCTTGGCTTTTGACCGGGCGGTCAAAGTCGACCTTTGTCCAGGCAGTCAAGGTCATTTCTTTTCCTTTTTCCTTGGATTCTCGGGAGCGCGAAATCCTTTTCCTTGGCTTTTGACCGGGCAGTGAAAGTCGACCTTTGACCGGACGGTCAAGGTTCTTATCCTTTCATTGGATTCTCGCGGACGCGAGATCCTTTTGCTCGACTTTTGACCGGGTGGTCAAAGTCGATTTTTGACCGGGCGATCAAGGTCCTTTCATTTTCCTTGGATTTTCGTAGGCGCGAAATCCTTTTGCTCGACCTTTGACCGGGCAGTCAAGGTCCTTATCCTTTTCCTTGGATGTTCGTGGGCACAAAATCCAGCTGTTTGACTTTTGACTAGGCGGTCAAGTTTCTTTTCATCCTTTTCTCTTTTAGGTTTTCGCAGGTGTGAGATCCCTTTGCTTGTCCTATGTCCGTGCGGACATGGCCCTCTTGCTTGTTTTACAATTAGTATGTTTGTCATGCCCCTTTTCTTTGGGCTGGTATCTCCAACTACTCGGTTGACAACCGTCACGCTGTTTGGCGACCGGGTTGATGAGACTTGGTTGACTTGTCATATCCTGTTTTCACAGGTTGATAACCTCAATAATTCGGTTGATGAGTCCGACAACTTGTTATGTTCCTACCAGTGAATCCCTCTGTATGCAAGATTTCTTTAGTTTTTGCAATAGCACTTCATCATTAGCATCAGCTTCGCATTCAGCATCAGCTCTTGCATTTGTATTTAAGCTCATCATCGCATTGCATTGCATTTTCTGCATTTGGCTTGGCATTCGCATGCATGTTTACACTTTGCATTTGCACTTGGCAGCAGGTCATGATTTTCGGTGCATCCACCAGATAAGTGACCTAGAGCTTATAGCAAACTTTACTCCTCTGCGGCCTCAAAATAGGGGTATCCTGTCAACCCTGAGTGTCGGTCTCGGTTCCCTTCGTCCCTTGACCTCGCTCAGGGAAGGGAATCTGTAGACACCCCGATTTTGAGGCGGCTCGTAAGTGAACTCTCCAGAAATGTTGCTTTGGATACGACAGGCCTAACCTCAGTTGAATTTTATCTAGCACCATGGTTACCCTAAGCCTATAGCAAACTCATGGTCTAATTTACGATTCAAGCAATTAGATCTGGAGCACCAATGCGAAGCACCAATGTGGAGCACCAATATGGAGCACCATGTGGCGTAGCTGGGATTCATTAGCCTTCATCAAAGTAGGGTTGTGTGGTCTTGTGTGAGGCTTATTGCCCTTGAGCACAAGACCTATGTCATGTTGTCTTGGGTTTTCTCTTTCCTTTATGACCTTGTGGAAGATGGAGAAACTCACTCGCATGTGATCAGGTGTTTAGATGTCCATGATGCGTTTTCAGATGATTTTATGCATGTTTGCAAGATTTTATATCACTTCATTGGCACACTTTTCCGGCACACATCACTAGAGCACATAGTTGGCGCACTAGACTAGCCCACCAGTCTGGCGCATCACACAGGCGCATTTGCCTGTATTTCATTGCACACAGTAGCTTTTTGGCATGGTATTTAGCATGATTCCTTGTTTCCTTTGCCTTTGGTTTTCTTTGGGTGTCCTCTTGGATATATCAGGATGCTTCCAGTCTGTTTTCATCCACATTTGTGCATGGCAGCATAGGTTTTGCATATAGCAAAGTGAGGACGAAAGTCACTCGGTGTTTTTGGATATTTGGTCATATTCATGCAATATCTTTGCACCGGTGCTTGACCCACAACTTGGGTGACCTTTCTGAGCATTAGGACACATCCTACAGTCCCTCTTCCCATGTTTAGCATAAGGCACCACTTACATGTAGCATTGCATGGTATATCGCCCTTGGGCGTACAGAAACAGGCTGAAAAGCCAACATTTCATATAAATAAACGAAAAACCCATGAAAGACCGATTTTTCGGGCGCACGAGGGTGCCTAATACCTTCCTCGTGCGTAACAGGGATCCTTGCCCATTTTCTGGCCTAATACCATCCTCATCATTGATGAGGTGTGGGGTGGATGATAGACAGCATGCATCTACATTCGTTTTGCATCCAAACACTCCACCTCGTTCCTTGTGGCCTGTAGGAGTTCCAGATCACCTCGCCTAAGCACCGAGTTGATGACCACAGACCTCCTCGTCATTGGAACCCATCACCGGAGAAGGAGATGGACGGGAGAATCCATACAATGATTCTTGTCTTTAAGCTTGTAGGCATGATAATTTGCATTTGTTCTTGCTTCCATGAACCTCTGGAATCCTTGGATGGCCTCGCCATGGCTTTCCAAATTTTCAGAGAGGCACATCGACGAGAGTAGTGTCGATGGTGAGGTAGGTCGGGAGAAGCACACACATGGCCATTCTTCCATCTAAGCCCTTGTACATCTTCCTCTTCTCCCCCTCAACCTTTCGAAGGCCATGGATCAATGCGTTAGAGCCTCTGTTCACCTCCCGCAGGCAAGCTCATTGGAGAAAGTAGAGTCGATGATGAGGTAGGTCGGGAACAGCATACACACATCCTTTCCAAGCTCTAGTCGCTAGTGTAACCATGCCGACGACTGCCTCAGGCAATGCGCGAGGGTCGGCAAAGTCAAGGCAAAACAATAAAAAGCAAATGATAAAATCTGCAGGAGTCGCCACCTAGTCTACTTGAAAACGGGAGACAAGGAAAACTATTTTGAAACATTTAAAACCATGCTATAAAACCAATGGAAAAGGTCAACATGAATTAGAATATGTGCAAGGATCCCTGTTACGCACAAGGAAGGTATTAGGCACCCTCGTACGCCCGAAAAATTGGTCTTTCATGGGTTTCTCATTTACTTATATGAAATGTTGGCTTTTCAGCCTGTTTCTGTACGCCTAAGGGCGATATGCATTGTAACTCTATATAAAAGTGGTGCCTTATGCTAAATATGGGAAGAGGGACTGTAGGATGTGTTCTAATGCTTAGAAAGGTCACCCGAGTGATGGATCAAACATCGGTGCAAAGATATTGCACGATATGACCAAAGCCAATAACATCGAGTCGCTAATGTCCTTGCTTTGCTACATGTAAAAACCTAGGCTACCATGCATAGATGTGGATGAAAACAGACTGGAGTCATCCTGATATATCCAGGAGGACACCCAAGGAAAACCAAAGGCAAAGCAAATCGGGAATCATGCTAAACACCATGCCAAAAACCACTGTTGGCACAGTGAAAACAGGCACGTGCGCCTATTTGGTGTGCCAGCTATGTGCGTCTATGTGGTGCGCCACCTATGTGTGCTTATGAAATTGCAGGTCAGACAGTAAGCTAGACTATGTGCCATGCGATATAAAACCTTGCAAACATGCATAAAATCATCTGAAAATGCATCATGGACATCTAAAAGACCTGATCACATGTGAGTTCCCCTCTCTTCCATAAAGTCATAAAGAAAAGAGGAAACCCAAGACATCATGGCATGGGTCTTGTGCTCAAGGGCAATAAGCCTCACACAAGACCACACAACCTTACTCTGTGAAGGTTAATGAATCCTAGCTACGCCACTTGGGTCGGGATCATGGACTGATGCAAAAGAACTCCACACAGAGTTCTGGAAAGCCACCAGTTCACCATACCCAAGCGGCAAGCCAAACTTCACTAGATGCAAAACTAATGCAAAGCATGTTATTACATGCTGAAATTATGCAAGCAAAAACTTGGCATATCAGAGATCATACATCAGCAAACTCAAAGTCCATAACAAACATAAATGCATGCAAATCATAATGAAAAAATGGGTTGCCTACACCTTGTGACCAGGCTGGTGTGCCAGTCTAGTGAGCCGTGATTGTGCACCAGCTAGGTGCGCCAGATTTGTGTGCCCCAGATTCTACAGCCTGACTTCAGAGTCTGGGCTAGATGTATGCAACTAATTGGGTTACTGACTATTCAGATCATTTACCTAGATGCCAGAAAACTTAGCCATGTTAAATAAACAAGCATTAAAACACTCTTATCATTCTCTCCTCAAGTCATGCATGTTCATGGGTTTACAAGGACTGCAGTTACTGTTGATGGATTTTAGGATTCATGCAGTGATCTGGCCGACTTAGGGAGCATAAGGAAATGAGAAAGCATGTATAGGGGATGCATCACAGTTCATGTTCCATAACTAGTGGTTACATAGGACCATGATTCATTGTTAAAATAAAGATCACACAGTGCAAAATCATCATGACAAAGAAGCAATGAACATACAAGGAAGCATCATGAACATCCAAAATAACATAGAAAGGCACGAAAGAACATCACTATATAGACAATATATCAGTTTAGTTGCAGGTTTTATCCAGAATATTATGTAAAACCTAAGTGGAGAGATGGGTAAAGGACCTTACCTTACCTAGGGTGTCTCCTCCTTGGATGGCTCAAGGTATCTCCTCCTTGTTGCTTTGGACTCAGTTGGAAGTGCTCAGGGATGCGAGAGTGTGCTCTAGTAGTTGGGGTGCAGGTTGCTAGTAGTGGGTGACTTGCTAAGAGAGAAGAAATGCTGTTTATGGATGGCCTTTTAAAGAGGATCAAGAGGTAACTCCTTGGGATGCAAAAGGCCTCGAAACTCAACAACCTTGCATAGATTTGTGAGGAATATTGGCAAGTGAAGGTTACAAGCACAGAAGATGGAAAGCCAACAACCAGCACCCTGAAAAGTGGTTGTGCGCCAACTTGGTGCACCATCTTGGTGCGCTAACTTGGTGCACCAACTTGGTGATCTCCATTGGTGCTCCATATTGGTACTCTCCATTGGTGCTCCAGATCTAACTTCTTGAATTGTATATTGGACCATGAGTTTGCTATAGGCTTAGGGTAACCAAGGTGCTAGATAAAATTCAACTGATGTTAGGCTTGCCGTATCCAAAGCAACATCTTCTGGAGAGTTCACTTACGAGCCGCCTCAAAGTCGGGGTGTCTACAGCTAGTACGCCATCCTTTTCACTATCTCAACCTTCCAGAAGCCTTGGGTCACCACATCGTGTCCTTCGTTGGCTTCCCGTAGAAAGGATCGCTGGTGAATTGAGATCAACAACGAGAGGAGGTGAGAAGAGGAGTCTGGGAAAGCAGGCCCTTGTTTGTGCATCCATCCATGCTGGCACATGCTTGTCCTTGCTTTCCAGGCCTTCAAAGCGTCAAATTGTAGCACCAGAGTTGTTGGTTATCTCCTACAGGCGAGCTCACCGTCGGAGTTGAAATGCCAACGGGGTAAGTGGGTGGGGAAGTCCACTTGGCCTCTCTCGTATCTAAACATCCAGGACTACTTGTGATCGTCCACTGAGGCCTATCCGTGCACGAGGAGGGCATTTTGTATTATTACGTGTCGACTTGGTGAGAAGAGGAGATGTAGTCGCCGGCGAGGCTCGTTCCGGCGAGCAGCTTAGACCCCATCTCTTTTGTGCACAGTAACATATATTAGGTTACTTGGGCACATTTACACCTGTCATTTATTCATCTTAAACATTAGGTTAAGCATTGGCATTATCCTTTCTTTGATCTGGAGCAAATAAGTTTCACGACTTAGCTCTACAACTAGCCAACCGAGACTCGATGGCGGATCTGAGAGATGAACCCAACTGACGGATCTTGGATGTGAAATATGGAAGTGAGACTTAATGACGACTTTAAGTGACGGAAGCAACAAGCGAGGATGGCCAGCGAGGCTCACCTAGGTCAGAACAGGCGTTGACAGGAACGCCTCCCCCTTCTTGCCTTGCTTTCATCAGCAGTCCTTATGCATATTCTCTTGTATACATTTCATCCATATATTTCATGCATATCCCCATGCATATCCATTCATACACCTCACACATTTGTTTCATACGTACATTTCATGTCAATCCACTTGCAAATTCATGCATACCATACATACATTTCATGCACATCCACATATATATTCTCATGCATATTGTATTCCATGCATGTTTCTCATGCATACTTATCCATACCATACTTACATCTCATGCATATCGCACATTACCAAATTAAATTGCATTTGCTTTTTACACAACATTTCAAGACTTTAATTTGACTTTACAATTTCATTCTATATTGGTTTTCACATTGCCTTAGGGTATACATTATTTGGCATAATTTGCCTACATTGATCCTCGTGTCTGATTTTTCCTTTTCCACAATATTTCACATTTTACACGGATTTTCATGATTTTGTTTGGTGTTATATTTCTATCGCCCGAGGGCGTATGTTAATTGGCATTTAAATGCCAACATTGACCTTGATGCGGATTATTTTCCCTTGTTCGTATTCATGAACATTTCAAGTTTCTACTGTTTGCACTATTTTCTCTTTGGATTTTTTTGATATTTTTTACATGATTCCCATCTCCCTAGGGCACACATTAATCAACATTTCCAATGCCTACATTGTCCCTTAGATTATTTTCCTCATTATTTCTCCCATTTTTGTGCAATTTTACTTGGAGTCTTCTCGCCTGATTCTTGCATTCGCATTGGCATGATTTCGAGCATACATTTTAGGGTTAGACAAGCATACATCTACATTTGAACACAAGCAAGTGATTAGCCAAGAAAGACCGATTTTCAAGTGCATGGGGGTGCCTAACACCTTTCCCATGCGTAATAAGAATCCTTATCCTTTCTCTGGCCCGTAGTAGCTAAGTGTTGCATCCATTAGATATGGAGCACACATGCATTCATTAATTTGCATTTATTTGCATCATTTTCTTGTATTTTGGTGCATTTCAGTTTTCCTCGTCTTTCCATTGAAAGACTAAGTGGCTACTCCTTTTCCTTATTCATGTTTTCTTTTCCTTAGTGTTTTCAAGTTGATGTGTCCTTTCTCGGATTCACCATCTCATCGTGACCTTATCGGGACTCTTCATGTGTTTCCACGCATGAGGAGTCGGGTGGTTTTGTCGGTATGATCACACCCCTAAACATGGAAAGAAGACTCGTTTGAAAATACAAAAGTTTTATTTTGGATCCAAAAAAGGAAACTTGATTGAAATGGAAAGGAACAGGCCTGGAGATGTTAAATGCTTTGTATTCGGCATATAACATTAGGCACTAATTCTCAAGCGTTTAACGTTAGACGTAGTGAATTACGCATCTAATGTTGTACACTGAATTGAACGCGTCCAATGGCTTGAATTGGCAAATGGACTTTTAGAAGGTATTTGGGCTAAGCAAAAGACTTTTAAAGATGAATGAGACATGCTATGATACAAGTTGACTTTATAAAAAGAGCAGTGCCAAAATGGGATATCTACATCATTCATTACAAATAAAAGCCAAGAATTACTAGACAACTAGGCAATGCGTTAAATGATGTATGCGGTGTGTCTAACGTAAGATGCTACACTTTCTGCATTCAACACCAATGTCACAGAACGTTGCACAAAAACACTTCTAGACAAGCGCTTAAAGTTTTGATTTCGGTTTTCGCTTTATTATCAGTGTTTCAAAATCTATGTGGCTCTCTGTGTACTAATGGCTTAGGTATGGCTTTCTTCGAAGTTTCCTATGGATCGTCACACAATAGGTAAAAAGATTCCACTTCTTTGGTACTACTCCTACCTCAACTCCTAAGGATTTTTGGGGAGCTTAAGCACACTTAGATCTCTACTTCATAGAGGTAGAGTCTAGTGTACTCAAGATTAGTCAGGTCTCTTGCATTTCAAGTACATCATCACATCAAACCATAGAAGGGGAAGGGAGAACATAATTCTTAACTCGAGATTCTAATTAACTTTCATAAAAGTCAAGGGAGAGAAGATGTAACTCCTGTGTAAGCTAATGACAATACAAATACCTCTTTCAAGCATTTCACAACAGAGGTGTTTCAGACTTGAGCAGTTATTTGCATGATACAAGGAAAGACTCAATCAAATTAGTTCTCAAAGAGGACCAAACAATTCACAGAAAAAACATCGATTTTTATTTGGATTTTCGAAAAGCACCCAAAAACTAAGGCTCTAGTCCCTATGACAAAGTCGATTACCTTACACATTGATCTTTGGACCAGTTATAAAAAAGAAAATGAAGAGAATTTTGAAAACAGAATTAAATTCTGTTCAGAGTTGTTAGACATTAACACTAGCGCATTCAATGTTGAACACTGAAGCTCTGGCATTCAACGTTGAATGCCTAGAAATAGGCGTTTAATGCACTAACAGCTATTTTTTCAGAAAAATTAGCCTTTTTTAATCAATCACCCCTATTCCCGAGAATCAAAACTAAAGGAGAGGTGATTATATACATTTAAACGTATAAAAGCCCAAACAATCAAGAGATTGTGGTGCCTCAAAACACTACAAGGAATTTTTCCTGACTCTTAAAAATCCGTGAAAATTAAAAAAAGTAAAAGATGCAAGGCAAAGAAAAAAAGGAAGAAGAAAAGGATGCTCACCTTAGCACGAAGATACTTTTAGCCATCCCATCATGATCGCTAGTCTGTGGATGTGGGATTTTGGGGAAGCACTCTTGGTGTACGCGTTTTGTAGCCTTTCATCATTTCGCTTGTGTCCCTTTGGATTATAGTCGATTCCTCCCCTCTACGTAGGTTGAAGTCGGTGTGATCGTCACTCTCGGTTCGCTTTCACTGGCCCTCGAGAGGCTTGGAAGACGTGATGTTGTGGGTTCAGCTATCTTAGGACAACATCAGCACTTCTTAAGGGTGCCCATGTTGATGAGCTTCTTCTTCCTCTTCTTTTCCTTATAAAACAATATTAAAGAAATACATATTAATAAAGCATAGTAAGCAATGCAACAGAATAAATTATAGATATGAAATAAAAGAAGAATACTTACCCGAGCGGTTTTATCCCTCCAGTTGCAACTAATGCAATGCCTAGCTACAACAGCCAATAAAACGAAATGCGATATACAAGAAAAACACTAGAAAAGAAAATCCCCTTTTTATGCATGAAACATGAGATGATGACGTGGCATGGTCAGAGTTGGCAAAAGACTTAAGCTTTCCAACTTCTCTACTCTCTCTCTCCCTCTCAATAATTTCCCCCTCCCTCTTCTGGATATGTTCGTGTCTCTCTTTCTCAATAATTTCTTCCCTCTTCTAAATGACTTGTCTGTAGATTGCTCAATAATTTCTCTCTTCTGGATAATTTTTTGATGTTCGCAAAGGCTAGGGGTGCTCCTTTATTTATAGAGGCATGGGAGAATCACAAATGGCAAAAATATCCAAAATTGATAAGATTATATAGTTGCCAACAAAAATTTCCATTTCAGAAGTGTTGAATGCCCGAAAGCTGGTGTTTTATGTTAAATGCCCAAAATGAGATGTTCAACACACCCAAGAGTCATATATGTCTAATCAAGGAATATTCCATCAATTAATGGACTAATTGGCGTCATGCATGATTAGAGGAATTGTAACGACCCAGGTTTTAGGAGTGGTGCTTTGGCCAGATAATTAAGGTGAATTCAGGCGTATTAGCCCCAATGCCTAATGTGGGACATGTTCTCAGTGGTGTTTGACGCTTGGATTGTGGGTTTCTGACCTTTTGGCGTGGTGTGGTTTTGGCGTTGTGCTGGCCCTCTTAGGAGTTTTGTGGTTTCTCTTGGGCCTTGGCGGTTTGGTGGCGGGTCCCTGGTGGCACGAGTCACGTGGATGTGGAAGGTCGCGTGGTTTGGTTTCGTGCTTGCGGGTTCCATTCTTTCTCTTTCCTTTCTTTCTTTCTTTTCCTCTTTTCCCTTCCCCAGGCCCCACCCCCACCCCTTCTTCTTCTTCTTCTCCTCGCGCGTGGGAGAGGGAGAGTAAAGAGAGAGAGGGGAGACGGGAGGGAGAGAGTGATTGTGAGAGAGAGAGGGAGATGGCGGGGAGGAGGAGGTTGCAGCCGCTGTCGCGCCGCCGTTGTCTCATGGAGGAGGAGCATTGCCGTCTGTCTCGCGTCGCAGCGTCTTCAGTGGAGGTACGCACCCCATAGATTTTATTTTGATTCCAAATTTGTACCATAGGTGCATGTTAGTGTGTTGGTAATTGTAGTGAATTTTATAGGATTTATTGCCGTGTTTGTGGTTGAGGGGTGAATAGTGTCCCCTTTGTGTTTTTTGTGGTTTTCTCGAGATCTGCTTGATGGATCTCGGTGTTGTTTGTCTGGTTTGGAAGATCTCGTTGAGATCTTCATTTTGATATATTGTTTGCATGGTTTGGAATGGTGGTTTGCAGGATTGGGCTTTGGGTCCCATTTTGGGTTGCTTTGCAGTCGCCTGGTTCGACATGCTGAATTATTTCGGTATGCCGTTTTTATTGCAGATTGTCCCCTCGACCCTTGGTTCATTTGATCGAATTTATTCGGTCTGCCGTTCTGGGAGTCTTGGGTGTTGACAGAATTTCTGGTTCGGTCGACCGAACATTTTCGGTCTGCCGAATCAGGGGTTTTCGGTCGACCAAGTGGTTTTCGGTCTGCCGATCTGGTGCCCTGACCCCAGATTCGATCGACTGTTCCATTTCGGTCTGCCGATTTAAGCCATGATCCTACATTAAGTTATCTTATGTCTTGATTAATATATATATATGTATATATATATATATAAATCTTGGGGGGGGGATAAACGTAATGACATAAATGATTAGGATAATCATTAGAATGGTCTAGGATTTGCCTAAAAATGAATTAGCAAGATTTCAGCTGGGATATGGGTAGAATAAAAGATGAAATGATTTAGAAATAGTAGATTCTTTCCCCAGATGGTTTAGACTAGACTTTAGGGATAATGATGGTGTCCCTATGTCTAAGTTTTGTGTGGTTTTGTGTGCGGCGCACTGAATGGAGTATTCAGTGGCACTGTTCCAGGTGTTTGAGCTGATCTGACTGTGCTCCCGAGGGACACGAGCCAGTAGGTGTCTTATGTAGGATCGGATAGCTCCTCTAGAGGGGGGGTGAATAGAGAATTAACACTTTTTAATTTCATTAGATCGGTTTTTACAGACTAATAAAAAATAGCATACAAGGAGATTATTTAACACGTATAACTAAGCTTAACTACTCAAGCAATCAATATAACATACAAGAAGAGGATGAGAGCAATTGAAGTAGACAAGCAATTTATAG
>JAMKQA010047435.1:0-17271 GCA_024699735.1 Posidonia australis | reverse complement strand
TATTTTGTCTCCAATTGTGTAGAGAGAACTCCTCCCTCTTCTCTCCATATCTAGGGTTTCATGTGAGGTTCATCTGTGGGGGAGGGTTTGGATGCTTGGGATGTGGGCATCCATCCGTTCGTATTTGTTTTCTCTTCACCACTCGGCAAATGGAGTAAGGAGGAATGTAAGGATGCTATAGGGATGTAAATGCATGTTGTGTTGGCCTTCCATTGTCCTCGCTGCACCTCGCCAGCGTCTACGAGCTCGACCGACCATCCGACCATCTAGGTGGCAAGGAGCTCTAAGCAGAAATCTAGGAAGGTTTAGGGAAGAGAGGGGAAGGTGATGATGTGTCGGAGTTGTCATTGACAAGCACATTGGTTGTCAGGCCTATGCCCATCGTTTGATCCCACCACCAGTGATGCCATGATGCGATGAATGCATGGGATGAAAAAATGATGCTGAAACAGAGGAGAATTCATAGAAAACACTTATAGAGAATGAAATGTAGTAGAGGAAAGCAAGCAGGAATGGATCACAGGAAGAGAACTTACCTGTGGAAGCTTGTCTTCCCCGATGATGACGATGGTGACTTCTCCGATTTGAGGCTCGACAACGTTAGAGGCGATTGGTTGAGGGTTGCTGGAGGCTAAGAGAGGGTTGATGAGCGTAAGGACGTGCTTATTTGGCTAATTTGAGGTTTGGATTGCAGTAGTGGGGCTGATGGGTGCTCGGGTGTTTGGCTAGTCGAAGGAAGTGGTTGGGCCTCAACTCAGGGACTCAGGACGCTAATGCTGACCCGAGGAGGACTGAAGAGTATCATGTGAAAGGTTGCTTGGTTGTTCAGGAGGTTGTGGGATGATGCTTTGGTTGTATGATATGTTGGATCGCGGGAGACGGTAGTCTAGTTGGCTGAAAGGTGACTAATGGGCTCAGACAGTTGGGTGAGTCTGTGGGAGTGACTAATAATGTTGCTAGGGATGCTTTGAGATGTAAGGAACGCAATGTAGTTAGGATGGGGCCGTGAAGTGGTTGTGTTGGTGATGGATGGTTGGGATGGTGTTGGGGAGTGGATGGAAAAGAGAGATTGATGGCCGGAGGTGGGTTAGAGGTGGGATGTTCAAGACTAAGGAAGCTCAAGGAACTAGGAGAGTGCCCAGAGGAGCCAAGAGGTGGAGCTACGGGCTCAAGTGTGACTTTTAATGAGGGAAGAAGGGAGGAAGATCGTTGGATTTGAATAATTGATTAAGATAAGTGGTTAAGATTAAATCAGTGGGATTTGATTGGAATTTGAATCAAGAGGAGGGATATGATGATCCAGAGATACCAAGGAACACACTTAGATTCATGCCAACCAATGAGAGGAGGCGAATTGGTGGTGCATTGGATGAAAATACTAGACAACCCTTAGTAGTTTAATTATGACTCAAGGCACCGTGCCACCTATCTGCACTCCTGGTTTGTGCCATCAATCTGTGTTCCTGGTTTGTGCCATCAATCTGTGCTCCTGGTTTGTGCCATCAATCTGTGCCTTGTGATCGCATCGGTCAGATATGCCTAGGTTAGGTTAGGACTTTTGGTTGGATTTTAAGCCTATTCCTCGATTATTGGGCCATCAAATGGGCTTTGTCTTGGTGTCTTGAGGTTGTTTTAGTTGTTGGGCTTAATTCAGGGGTTTTGGGGTTGGTTTTGGAGTAGTTTTGGAATGTGATAAGAGCTCTGGTATGGGAAAGTGCTTTATTACCATCATTGCACTTTTCTAGAGAATTATGCTAGCAAGTGGTTGCTGAAGTAGGGTGTCTACAAATGCCCTTCCTTGAGCGAGATCGAGGGACGGATGAAACCGAAATTGATGCTTAGGGTTAACAAAGACACCTTGCTTGGCACCTGCAGGAATGTGGAATTTGCTGTTGGCATGAGCCACTGATTTTGCAGGTACATCGAAAGTCGTGACTCATCGCCAAAATGTAGATGCAAATGCTAAAACAATGTGGAAAACGCGAGGGTGAAAATAATGGTGGAAACACGAATGCTAAGATGCAAATATTAGTGTAAACATGATATTACAAACACGAGTGCTGATGCAGAAACACTGTTGGAATGCAAATGCGCGTGTGTCGAGCTCCGCTAGGGATGTGCGCAACTCTACACAATGCTAATGCAAATGTGTGTAATGCTAGTGTGACGATGCAAATGTTGGTGTGCTAGGATCCGCTGGGGATATATGGTCCTACGCGATGCTGATGCATGTGAAGTGTGTCACGTGTGATGATAATGCTATGTTGGATGAACCGATGCATGTTGATGAATGATGCGTGCAATGAATGTGTGCAATGCTAATGATTGTACGCTAATGAATGATGCATGTAAGATGACAGGTTGATGACCTATCAGCACACAAATGGCATGAGTGGCTATCACACTTGTCAAAAGGGGCCAGACAAGACTAGCAGTGCTTGCCGACCATTAGGAGACCATGACAAGTTGACGGATTCATCACTGAATGGTTTGGGTTATTAGCCTAAGGAGAAAGGGGCATGGCAAGTCAATCTGGCTTGCCAACCAGATGCCAGACAATCTGACAGTTGTTAGCCAACTCCGAATAGTATGACGGTTGTCAATCGGGTAGTTTGGGCTACCAACTCGAAGAAAAAAAGGAGCAAGGCAGGTGAGGGACTTGCCAGGCTGACCATTAACAGATGTCATTCGGATAGTTGATAGTGTCGCCTAGATAGTTTGGGTTATTAGCCCAAGGAGAAGAAGGGAGACATTTGGTAAGTTAGTGGACTTACCAGTCGAAAGAGGATGATGAACTTGCCAACCAAGAAATGGTCGATGATAGTTAGCAAGGATAGGATATCAAACTTGTCAATCGAGAAGTGGTCAGTGACATTTTGCAAGGTGGGACAATGAACTTGTCAACTGAGAAGTGATCAGTGATAGTTTGAAGAGCTAGATGATGAACTTCGCAATTGAGAAGCAGTCGACAACAGTTCGCAAGGCTAGATAGTGAACTTATAGACCGAGAAGTAGTTGATGATAGTCCACAAGGATAGGATAGTGAACTTATCAACCAAAAAGCAGTCAGTGACAATTCAGAAAGTTGGATAGCGAACTTATTGACCGAGAAGTAGTCGGTGATAGTCTGTGAGGCTGGATAGTGAACTTATTGATTGAGAAGCAGTCGACGATAGTCCACGAGGATAGGATAATGAACTAGTCAACCAAGAAGCAATCAGTGACAGTTCTGAAAGCTAGATAGCAAACTTATTATTCGAGAAGCAGTTAGTGATAGTCTGTGAGGCTGGATAGTAAACTTAACGATAGTGAAGTAATCGACAATAGCCCACGAGGATAGGATAACGAACTTATCAATCGAGAAGTAGTTGGTGATAGTTTGGAAAGCTGGATAACAATCTTATCGATCAAGAAGTAGTCAGCGATTGACTGCGAGGCTGGATAGTGAACTTATCTACTGAGAAGCAATCGACGATAGTCTACGAGGATAGGATAATGAACTTGTCAGTCGAGAAGTAGTCGGTGACAATTCAAAAAGCCGGATAGCGAACTTATCGATGAAGCAATCGACGACAGTTTGCGAGGCTGAATAGTGAACTTATCGACCGAGAAGCATTCAGCGATAGTCTACGAGTACAGGATAATAAATTTGTCAACCAAGAAGCAGTTAGTGACAGTTCAGAAAGTAGGATAACGAACTTTCAACCGAGAAGTAGTCAGTGACACTTCGGAAAGCTGGATAGCTAACTTATCGAGAAGCGGTCGGTGACAATCCGCAAGGTTGGATAGTGAACTTATTGACCGAGAAACAGTCGATGACAATCCATGAGGCTAGATAACAAACTTGTTGTAGACACCCCAATTTTTCAGGTTGAAAGTGTGGTGGCTGGGCTTTCAATCACCAATGAGCTCTAACCCTAATTGAATCCATTCAAAGCCCACATAGGCCCATTAGGCCCCTTGAGCCCATGAAATCCCATTTAGTCTACCAAGGCCCATTTAATTCACTAAGGCTCGCTTAAGCCCACTAAGGCCCATTTAATTCCTTAAGGCCCGTTTAAGCCCACTTGGGCCCACAAGACATATTTAGGCCCATGACAACCCATTCTAAGCCCATGTGAGCCCATTTATTTCATTTGGACCCATGAGAGCCTACTTTAGGCCCACAAAGCCCACATAAGCCCATTAGGCCCCTTGAGCCCATGAAATCCCATTTAGTCTACTAAGGCCCATTTAATTCACCAAGGCCCGCTTAAGCCCACCAAAGTCCATTTAATCCCATGAAGGCCCATGAAGCCCATTAGGCCAATGAAAGCCCATGTAGGCCCACTTTCTCAACATAGGTTTGTTAAAGTTGGTTAGTGATTAGTGGGTTTTTGTTAGTGGTTAGTTAGGTGGTTAAGAGGTTGTTAGGTGGTTTTGGTTTGTTGGAGTGGGAGGTTATGGGTTTGTTATGGACTTCCTAGGCTATAAATAGGGCTGGGTGGTCTGAGAGAGAAAGGGGATGCGAGAGAGAGCTCCTGGGAGAGAGAGGAGTTCGCAATGGAGGAGGAGAGGCGATTCCGACGACCTCCGGCGAGTTGCAAGGGAGAAATCCCACTGCCAGACCAGGTACGTCTTCCTCCAGCCTCTCTTGCTTTCAATTATAGCTTCCTAGAGTCCCCTCTCTCTTTCTGGTTTGTTTCCGAGCAATTCAGAGGTCTGAATTGCTCCCGAGAGCTCATCGTCGCCGTTTTCCGGCGATGTAGACAGGGGGGATCCATGGCACAGCCCTGGCCCTGATCTTCCTCTCCTCTTCCTTTGGCCTCCCTGGTGCTCCACCGCCCCTTGGATCGCCGTTCCGACGCTTCCAGCAGCCTCCACGCCGATCATCGGAGGATAACGCCAGAATCGTCGTCGCCGGAGAAGACAACCACCTCAGAGGTGGACTGCTCATCTCTGGCCCTCCTGCATTGCTCTGTGCCTCCAGATACACTCCGAAGCTTCCCACGAGCACACTGGACCGCTTGGAGCCGCTCCTTGGGCCCCTGATCGCTGCAACGACGTCGCCCGTCGGAGAGGATGCCGTCGATGCCTGTCGGAGCACGTCTCCACTCCCTACTTCTCCACACCATTCCAGAAGGGATGAGGAGACTCCCAGATGCTCCACGATGTCCCTGCAGCTCCTGCAATGCCACATCTCAGCCTCCGGAGAAGTCGTCTCCCTCGACGCCGTCGTTGGAGTTCCGCAACGGCGGAGGGGGTGGGGGGGCCATTCCCACCACCTGAATCTCGATCCACTCTGTTGGATCTTCTTCATTCTCTTCCTTCTTGCCTCCTATGCAATCTGATCTAAGATCAGACCACGAGAGGTCCTGGTTTGGTCCTTCTGATGGTCACCGATGGCAGAGCTCCGTCGTCGGCGCCGTCGTAGTCTTTTTAAACAAAAATAAAACATTAAGAAACAATATTCTGAATAAACTACAAACATTTAAGTTTTTCTTTCAACTAGGTCCTTTTTCATTTCTTTTAGGTCCTTTTATTACATTTAGGTCCTTCTATCATTTTTCTTAAATCTTTTGGATAAAGTTTTAACTGAAAATATTACGTGTTTTATCCTAAACATTTAAAATAATGTTTTCTGAGTTTAAAACTTTAATAAAAGCCATCCAGAGTTTATAAAATGTATTTTGATTTAGGAAGATTGCATAGAACACCCTAGGTTTCCTTGGAATCTTTCTAAAAGTTCTTTTTTCTGGTTATTTTGCAGTTTAGCCCTCATACTTTACTGTAATTACTCTGATTGCCTGTATTCAGGGGTAAAATGACCATTTTTCCCCTGATACTTCTTGGATCATTTCTGAGACATTTTTATTGCATTTTTACCTTGATTTTTTGCAGAATTGATTTAAATGCATGCTTTAGTGGTAAAATTGCATTCTGACCCCTAGAGAACTTCATTTTGACTAGGAATGCACATTTGGCCCTAGATTTCCTCATAATTGCATAGAATGTGTTTTTCTATGTATTTTTGATGACTTGAGCTTCTGAACATCAGTTTTCTTCGAAAGTTGGCCTTTTTGCACAAAACCCCCTAGAGTTTTCATATTTGCATTCACACTTGCATTTTGCATATCTTTTCATATCTTTCCGCACAAGTTTTCTTGTCTTTTCTTCTTGGCTTTGCGCACGCTTTTCCTAGCTCGTTTCTAGCTTTGTTTTTTTGCTGCTTCTCGGATTTCTCCTGGTTTTCGCCTCTAGATTTGTTTTGGTTTTTTATCACCCGAGGGTGTACATTAAAAGGCTTGTCAAAGCCGACATTGTCCCGAAATGAGGATTATTTTCCCCTTTTGATTTTCTCGGATCTATTCTAATTTCTGCTGATTTGCGAGACGTTTTTCGAGAATTTCTCGATTTTCACGATTTTCCTCATCGCCCAAGGGCGTACAGTAAAACGACATTCTCAATGCCTACATTTGTCCCTCGGATTAACTTTTTCCCTTTATTTCACTTCTTTACTTTGATTTGGCATGTTTTCAATCATCTTCATGCATGAGCATATAGAATAACCAAGCATACATTCATTAGACTATTTACAGTAGCAAACCTTGAAAGACCGAGTTTTCTCGGGCACATGGGGGTGCCTAACCCCTTCCCCATGCGTAACCAGAATTCTTACCCTTTCTCTGGCCCGCATTCATTTGAGCATTATCCATTAGGCACAGAGCACACACATACGTTCTGCATCTTGTTTGCTTCCCAGATTTTCTTGTGTTTTTTGGTTTTCCTCGTCTTTCCATTAAAAGACTAGGTGGCGACTCCTTTCCTTATCCTTTTTATCTTCCCTTGGTGTTTCCGGGTCTAGTCTCTTCCTCCAGATTCACCATCTTGGCCGTGTCCATATCGGGTCTCCTCGTGTGCTTCTATGCACCCGGTAGTAGGAGAGCCGTGCAAGGGTTCGACCGGCATGGTCTCACTTGTCAATTGAGAAGTTGTTGGTGTCAATTCAAAAAGTTAGATAGCGAACTTATCAACGGAGAAGTAGTTGATAACAATCCACTAGGTTGGATAGTGAACATGTCGACCGAGAAGTAGTCGACAGCTGTCCATGAGGACCGGATATCAAACTTGTCAACTAAGAAGTAGTCGGTAATAGTTTGAAAAGTAGGACAACAAACTTGTCAACCGAGAAGTAGTCGGTAACAGTTTGGAAAGTTGGATAATGAACTTTTCGATCGAGAAGCAGTCGGTGATAGTTCACTTGGCTGGATAGTGAACTTGTCGACTAAGAAGCAATTGGTGACAGTCCACGAGGATAGGATATCAAACTTGTCAATCGAGAAGTAGTCAGTGATAGTTCGGAAAGTAAGATAATGAACTTGCCAACCGAGAAGTGGTCGATGATTGTTCGAAGAGCTAGATAACGAACTAATCGATCGAGAAGTAATTAGTGACAGTTCGGAAAGCTGGACAACAAACTTGTCAACCTAGAAGCGACCAGTGATAGTTCAGAGAGCTAGATAATGAACTTATCAACCAAGAAGTAATCAGTGACAGTTCGCAAGGCTGGATAACGAACTTATCGATCGAGAAGTAGTTGACGACAGTTTACAAGGTTGGATAACGAGCTTATGGACCATGAAGTAGTCGACAACAGTTCGTAAGGACAGATAATGAACTTGTCAACCGAGAAGCAATCGATGATAGTTTGCAAGGAGAATATCATACTTGTCAATCGAGAAGCTGTCAGTGATAGTCCACATGGACAAGATAAATGAAACCAAAGGACAACCAACATGCCCCTGCTTTCAAGAGGGCGACACCAAAAGGCAGCTTAGATGCCCTTGGTATCGAGACACTGAGAAATGCTGCTGGAAGACTGGGATAGAGGAATGCTAGGGAGTCTAAATGGTTGGTTTAGCCAAAGGGGTTTGCCAGGAAGATCATGCTTGCAAGTGCACCCTGGACCGTAGTTGTTGTGGAATCTGATGTTGCTTGTAGGATGCTGGAGACTTGTTTCTTTTATCTAGTTTTCTCGGTGATTCTGGGTGTCTAATGCTTGTGGGACTGGAGACTGTAGCTCTACGATCCAGGATGCTACTTATTATAGTGGAGAGCTATAGTTGTGGCTATGTAAGCATTGTAATCGTAGCATGGTGGCAGCTGCTTCTCAGAATGTGTGCTCGACCGTCATGTTGGAAGCATAATCTTGTGCTAAGTTCTCTCTGAGCGGCCTAGATATTCTGGCTAGGGACTCTGGTTTGAATATTCTATTCAATGTGTGAAGAGCCTGTGCCTTGTTGAGCGCCTGATGTGCAAGTCCAGACTAAAGAGCAACTGGTATGCCCTTGGTGGACAAAGTTGCATCCTCGATGTTGCTGTGACCATTCCGGTGGAACCCTTGCGCAGCTCTCCTACTAGTCAGTGTACAGAAACACACGAGGAGATCCGATACGGTCGCGGTGAAAATGGTAAATCCATAAGAAGAGACTAGACTTGGAAACACCAAGGGAAGACAAAAGGATAAGGAAAGAAGTCACCACCTAGTCTTTTAATGGAAAGACGAGAAAAACCAAAACAAACACAAGAAAATAAAGAAACAAAACAAAATGCAGAATGCATGTGTGATCCATGCCTAATGGATATTGCAAGATGAATACGGGCCAGAGAAAGGATAAGGACTCTGGTTACGCATGGGGAAGGGGTTAGGCACCCCCATGTGCCCGAGAAAACGTGGTCTTTCAAGGTATCCTACTGTAAATGGTCTAATGAATGTATGCTTGCTTATTCTATATGCTCATGCATGAAGATGATTGAAAACATGCCAAATCAAAGTAAAGAAGTGAAATAAAGGGAAAAAGTTAATCCGAGGGACAAATGTAGGCATTGAGAATGCCGCTTTACTGTACGCCCTTGGGCGATGAGGAAAATCATGAAAATCGAGAAATTCTCGAAAAGTGTTTCGCAAATCAGCAGAAATTAGGATAAATCCGAGAAAATCAAAAGGGGAAAATAATCCTCATTTCGGGACAATGTTGGCTTTGACAAGCCTTTTAATGTACACCCTCGGGTGATAAAAAACGAAAACAAATCTAGAGGCGAAAACCAGGAGAAATCCGAGAAGCGGTGAAAAAACAAAGCTAGAAACGAGCTAGGAAAAGCGTGCGCAAAGCCAAGCGGAAAAGACAAGAAAACTTGTGCAGAAAGATATGAAAAGATATGTAAAATGCAAGTGTGAATGCAAATATGAGAAATCCAGGGGTTTTGTGCAAAAAGCCCATATTCCGAGGAAAACTGAAGTTTGGAAGCCCAAGTCATCAAAAATACACCGGAAAACACATTCTATGCAAGTATGAAGAATTCTGGGGTCAAATGTGCATCCCTAGTTAAAATGAAGTTCTCTAGGGGGCAGAATGCAATTTTACCACCTAAACATGCATTTAAATCAATTCAGTGGAATCAGGGTAAAAATGCAAGAAAAATGTCACAGAAATGATCCAGGAAGGTTCAGGGGCAAAATGGTCATTTTACCCCTGAAAACAGGCAATCTGAGTAAAATTAATGAAGTACAGGGGCTAAATTGCAAATTGCCTACCAGAAAAAAGCATCCAGAAGAATTTTAGTAAAGTCTGAGGGTTAAAATGCAATCTACTCAGAGAAAACATGCTTTAGAAAAGTTTTCAAATAAGTCTAGGGGTTTAAATGCAAATAAACCAAAGAAATGTGCATTCTGGAAAGTTTCAATAAAGTCTAGGGGTCTAAATGCAATATAACTAGCAAAAACATACTTCCAAAAAAGTTTCAGAGAATCATGTGGGCTAAAGTACAATTAAACCATCAAAAATGAGCATTCAGAAACATTTTGAGAAGTGTAAGGGCTGATATGCAATTTTCGTAGTAAAAAATAAACTGTCAGAAAGATTCCATGGAAATCCAGGGTCTTCTATGTAATTTGTCTGAAACAAAATACTTTTAAAAAAACTCTGGAAGGCTTTTATTAAAGTTTTAAACTCAGAAAACATTATTTTAAATGTTTAGGGTAAAACATGTAATATTTTCAGTTAAAACTTTATTTGAAAGATTTAAGAAAAATGACTGAAGGACCTATATGTAATAAAAGGACCTAAAAGTAATGCCAGAAGGACCAAAATGAAAGAAAAACAATGTTTTTATATTTTATTCAAACAAAATGTTTTAAATTGTTTTTTAAATGAAAAAAAGAAACGACGGTCGCTGGCGACAGAGCTCAACGCCGACGACCGCCGGAGGGGGCAAACAAGGCCTTCCTGTGGTCTGATCTTAGATAAGACTTCATGGGAGGGAAGAAGAAGGTGAGGGGAGATGATCCATCGGAGTGGATCGAGCAGTTAACGGTGGGAACGGGCCTCCCACCTACCTCGCCATCGAGGTGCTCCGGCGATGGCGTCGGGGAAGAAGGAGGGCTGTTGGGGCTGCGGCACGACGATCTGGTAGTCGTGGGGGCATCGTGGAGGCTTCTTCACTTCGTCCAGAGCAGAGTGGAGGCTGATAGGGCATGGAGGTGGTTCGCCTTTCGCCGCCGTGGCCTCCTCCGGTGAACGACGTTGCTGCGATGCTTTAGCGGCAGTGGCGTGATTCTGGGGGCTCCAGAGTGCTGGGGACATGTCGTGGGGTGTTTCTGGAGGCTCGGAGCGGCTTGGAGATGCGTGAGGCACGGCGTCTTCTCTGGCTCCGATCGTCTTCTCCGGCAACGATGGGAATGGCGTGTTCTTCCGGCGCGCGTCGTGCTGAACTGTCTGGAGGGGTGGAGTAGTGATCCAAGGAGTGGAGAAGCTCGAGGATGACCAGAGGAGGAGGAGAGAGGGCGTGGGGGTCTAGGAGACTCTCTAGATTGCCCCGCCCGCCCCCCACCTCTGTCACCTGAGAGCGGCGTCGGCGGGGCATAGCGGAGCTCCGCTGGCCAAGGGATCACCCTGGATCCCTTGGAAATGCTCCAGGAAGAGAAGGAGACCTAGAGGACTAAGAATTTAAAAGCTTGGAGGGATCAAGGGGTGTACCTGGCTGGAGAAGCCTCGTCGGAGCTCTGGAAGCGGTTGCTTCTCCTCTTTGCGATGGATCAAGCACTCTGCTCCTCTCTCCCTTGCTCTCAGCTTTCTCTCGTGCAATCCAGTCTTCTTCTTTTTTGTTGTGCAATTCACTGCCTCTACCTCCCATTATATAGGTGAACCCAACAATCCAGAACAACACCTGTAACAAACTACAACAGAAACCAACATCTCATAACAAACCAGCACCACGGCTGTCCCCCACGCACCTCCATCTTGCTTGCTTACGCGCCGACAGCGATCAACGGCTGTCCAAGCTTACAACGACGCATCCAGCAACACTAGCTCGAGCTTGGTGAAACAGCCTGGTCAACTTGGTGAGATGGGTTGGACATGGTTGGGTTGTTATTGGCTGGTAATGTTGAGGAAGAGGAGGGAAATGATGGGCTGAATAATGGTTTTTTGGCTTGGTTAATTTGGAAGAAGAAGAAGAAGAATTGGGTTGAATGATGGGTTGATTCATGGGCCTAAGTGGGCTTAATGGGCCTTGGTGGATTTGATGGGCTTTCATGGGCCTAAGTGGGCCTAAAGGGCCTAATGGGCCTATGTGGGTCTTGGTGGATTTGATGGGCTTAATGGGCCTAAATGGGTTCAAAAAAAACTAAATGGGCCAATATAAGTCTTATGGGCCCAAGTAAGCTCAATTAGGGTTTAATGGGCCTATGTGGGCCTTCATGGGCCCAAGTGGGCTTCCATGAATTAAATGGGCCCAATGAGGGTAAGAGCTCAACTACCACATCTCCATCCTGCAAAATCAGAAAATTGGGGTGTCTACAGTTGCTGTTGCAGATTGTGCGAATTCGGCCAGAAGGTGGCGGACATGCTCCTAACGGCATAAGACAGATGATGTAGAACGGTGGTAGAGGACAGATTGAGAGATACGAGGACAAAATAAATGCCCTTAGTATCAAGTCGAGCTATCGAATGATGCCAGAGTCAGGATGCAGCTGTATGGCACTCTAAATCACTAGAAGATGAAGCTATTGTTGAGCTCTATAGTGGATAAAGCTTGCTTGATTGTCCAAAGACTTGCATATTCAACTGCTATTCCAAATTATGCTTGAAAGGCAAGTAAGATTGTGTTGATTTGATGTGGACCTCGGATGGAGTTGCAGTCTACCTTTGATAGGCTTGCCTAAAATGTGTTCTACTCTGCTACTAGTTCAGTCGTTGTATTCTGACTATATTGTTTTGGTTGGGCTATCATCGGGCGTTCCCCAAGTAGTGTTGGTGGATCCTGATTGACTGTGAGGAACTACTATCATGTTGCTGATTCTGCAAGTTAGTGTAGTCTGTGCACTAACAAGTGCCCTTGTTGTACATGCGCTCTGACCAAAGGGCAACTGCAATGCCCCTTTTTGAAGGTGCTTGATGAAGTCCTGTAAAGCGATGTAGTATGCAGGCAGAAAAGCTAAAGCAAGCAAGGTAGTCAATCGTGCTGATGATTATAAAGGGTGAAAGTTTAAGATGGATTCTAAAGTTGCATCGAGTGTGCTGATGGATGATCAGAGATGATTATTATTGTTGGAGCAAGTGTAAATGCTTTATCGATTAAGTGTGATGATTCATTGTTTATTTTGCTTGTCTGATGCTTTTGTTTGTTTGTTTGTTGTCTGATGCTCGACGGTCGGTGGTAGTTGTCGGGTCTAGGAGTGTGGATGGATGACTAGAGAGTGCTTGGACAATGGTGTGGTAGCAGTGTGGTGGTCAGGGAGTGCTTGTGGAGGTAGTGGATTGGGCTGGTTTGGAAGTGAAAAATGGGGTATGTATTGGACTTCTGGTGCATGAATAGAGGCCAACGAGGGGCGTGGACTGGAAGCGAAGGCTTGGAGAGCAAGGTGGATTCACAGTGGATGCAGGGGAGCAAGCAATGGCCGAGCCTTTTTGTCGTAAGAGACGAGAGGTGCTTAAACAAAAGTGTGTTTGAACTTAATCTGTAGGTTCTCAACAACTTCCATCCATTAGCTGAGGTTTGATCAAAGGGATTAGATGGGAAATTAAATAAGCATGGGGGATTTCATCGTTTAGATGGGGAGTGGATCACACGTAGATCTACGCTAGCCAATGAGAGGCAAGGGTGCAGTGTACCATTGGTGAAAGGACAAGTCAATCCCTCGCTTGTCAATACTGACCTAGGGCATCTGCATCCGTCATCCATACGACATGGCCGCGCTATCGGGCCATGGTGGTCATAAGATAGATCACTTGCAAAGGATGTAGGCCCAGTCTACCAAGCATCCATGTCATGAAAGGGCTTGGTAGGTTGGTTCTGGTTTGGGCTAAGGTTGAGTTGGGTTATGTTTGGGGATTTGGATGGAATTGGGCTTGAAATTGGGTTTTGGGTGAAGAAATTAGGTTGTGCCGACTGACCATTTGGAGTGGGCTCTGTTGGAGAAGCTGATTGCCAATTGACTATGAGAATCAGAGTGTCTACAGATGTCCCTCTCAAAATGAGATTAAGGGAAGCGAGATTGATGCTCAGGGTTGAGAAAGACACCCCACCCAAGTCTACGGCAAGACATGTTTTGGGAGTTAAGTCGCTTGTTCATTGGATGCACTGAAAGTTGCAACTCGCTGCCAAAGTGCAAATGCTGATGCAAGATGATGTTGTGTACGTGCAGAGCCTAGCTGCAGATATGTAGCTCTCACACAATGCTAATGGTAATGCTAATGTAGGGTGTTCCTTAATGATTGTTGATGTAGTGCAATCAGTGTGTAGTGATTGTGTGATGCTAGGAGATGCAAGATGCTAGCTATAGATGCTGATGCTAGATGCAGACAATGCAAGAAGTCAGATGCCATGCTGATGGTTAGTCATTCCACGACAAGGGACACGATAGGCCATTAGGCAGACACAAAGGGGACATGATCTATTTACGGACTCACTAGCTAGATAGTTAGGGTTATCAGCTCGAAGAAAAAAAAAGGTGGCATGGTGTGACCATGCCGGTGGAACCCTACACGGCTCTCCTCTACCGGGTGCGTGGAAGCACTCGAGGAGTCCTGATACGGTCATGGCGAAGATGGTGAATCCGGAGAAGACGACTAGACTCGAAAACACCAAGGGAAGATAAGAAAGGATAAGGAAAGGACTCGCCACCTAGTCTTTTAATGGAAAGACGAGGAAAACCAAACACACAAGAAAACTAAGAAGCAAACAAGATGTAGAAAACATGTGTACTCCATGCCTAATCGATATAATGCACAAATTAATGCGGGCCAGAGAAAGGGTAAGGATTCCAGTTACGCATAGGGAAGGGGTTAGGCACCCCCATGCGCCCGAGAAACTCAGTCTTTCTAGGTTTCTTACTTGTCACATGGTCTAATGGATGTGTGCTTGCTTATTCTAAATGCTCATGCTAAAGATGACTGGAAACATGCCAAATCAAAGAGAACAAACGAAATAAAGGGAAAAATTTAATGCGAGGGACAAATGTTGGCATTGAGAATGCCTCTTTATTGTACGCCTGTAGGCGATGAGGAAAATCGTGAAAATCGAGAAATTCTCGGAAAGCGTCTTGCAAATCAACAGAAATTCTAAGAAATATGAGAAAATCCAATTGGGAAAAATAATCCTCTTTCGAGATAATGTTGGCGTTGTTACGCCTTTTAATGTACGCCCTCGGGCGATGGAAAGACAAATCAAATCAAAATACGAAAATCGACAGAAATCCAGGAAACGACGAGAAAATCAAGCTTGAAATGAGTTAGAAATGCATGCACGATGTAAAGATGAAAATGCGAGAAACTTTGCATGAAATATAGCAACAAAAGATGCAAAATGCATGCAAGAGTGTGAAAACGAAAATTCAGGGGCCTTTGCCCAAAAAACCCAGAATCTGAATGAAAAGTGAAATTCTGAAGCTAAACCATCAAAAAATACATAGAAAAACACATTTCATGTAATTTGGAAGAAATTTGGGGTCAAATGTGTAAATCTAGGCATTTCTAGCCAAGTTGAAGGTTCCTTGGGGTTGAAATGCAATTATGCCATCAAAACATGCACTTAATGCAATTCTTTGGAAATTCAGGGTAAATTATGCAAGAAAAAGAATCTATGTTGAAATTAGAATGTTTCAAGAGCAATTCAGTAATTTTACCCTAGAAAACATGCATTCAGTGTAAAATATAAAGTTTAAGGGTTAAAACATGCATCTGTGTAGATATTTGAATTCTCGGGGTTTACCTTGCAATTTTAACAGAGAAATATGCATTCAGAATGATTTCCATGAAACTCAGGAGTTTAAATGCAGTTTGAACAGAGAAATATGCATTCAGAATGATTTCATGAAACTTAAGGGTTTTTGTCTAATTTCAAGCCTAGAAAACATTATTAGAGAAGCTTAGGGGAGACAATGCAATTTTTTCTGTTAAAATTTTATTCAAACGATTTAAGAAAAATGTGCAGGGACCTAAATGTAAGAGAAAAGGACCTGTTTGTAATAAAAAAGGACCTAAATGTGACTACTCAAAAATTTCAGAAATTTAATCAAAGAAAACTATTTATTTATTTTTAAATGGAAAAAAAGGATCGACGACCGTCGACGACGGAACTCCGCCGTCGACGACCGCCAGAGGGGTTGTTGGAAACTATCCCATGGCCTGATCTAAGATCAGACCCCACGGGAAGCAAGAAGAGAAAGGGGGGAAGAGATCCAACGGTTTAGATCATGGATTTGATGGCTGGAGAGGGCCTCCCATTTCCCTCGCCGTCGACACGACTCTAGCGATGGCGTCGGAGAAGAAGGTGGTTCCAGAGGCTGTGATGTTGCTGTTCAGGGCTCTCAGAGGCTTTGGAACGTGTCGAGGGTGGTTTTCCATCATCCAGAAGCAAGGATCGAGCCTTTCCCTTGTTTCTCAGACCTCGCCTGTCGTCGCTGTCGTCTTCTCTGGTGAGCTTGGATGCAGGAGCGATCTAGGGCTCGTGGAGAGGTCTTTGCTGCTCCGGAGGATAAGGGGAGTGTCGTGGAACGTTCCTGGAGGCTTGGAGAGGCACGGAGATGTGGGAGGCGCGCGTTCCTTCACTGTTTGCGGTCTTTTTCCCCAGCGACGGCGACACGTCACGATTCCGGCGAGCTTCTGGTGGAGGCCTCTGCAGTGACTGGAACAGGGTTTTGAGGGGTAGAGAAGCAAGAAGGAGGCTAGGAGAGGAAGACCTAAGCTACTATGTCCAAGACAAAGCCCTGGACCAGCTCCCCCACCTAGGCTATCGGAAAACGACTCCGGCGAGGCATGGGGGGTGATTCCGACCAGAGGAAACCTCTGGACATGTTGGAATCGAACAAGGAAGACAGAGGGAGTCCTAGGAAGCTAAAATTGAAGTGAAGTAAGGCTGGTGGAGGGCATACCTTGTCTGGCAGTGAATTGGATGATCGGAGCTGGCTGAAGGAGGAACTGGGACAGGCTTGAAAGCTCGTGATCACCACGGGAGGAATGCTCTGAGCTCTGGGATCTCTCCTCTCTCTTCCTCTCTCGCTCTCCTCCTCTCGGTCTCTCTTTTTCTCCGTTTCTTCTTAGTTTCTGCTCCTTTTATAGGTGAACCCAAGAACCCATAACGACACGTTGTAACAAACCACAACAAAAACCAACATCCCGTAACAAACCAGCAACACACAAGCACCATGCTATCTCGCACGCGCCTCCATTCGGCCTGCCTGCGCGCCGACAGTGATCAACAGCTGTCCGAGCTAGCGACGACGCATCTGGTGGCACAGGCTCGAGCTTGGTTGCTACTGGTCTACGTGGTGAGATGGGATGGACGTGATTGTAGAATCTGAAATGAAGAATGTTGGGTTGTTACTGGTTGTTAATGTTGAGGAAGAGGAGGGAAATGATGGGTTGAATCATGGTATTTGGCTTGGTTAATTTAGAAGAAGAAGAAGAAGAAATGGGTTGAAGTATTGTGGGCCTTCATGGGCCTAAGTGGGCTTAATGGGCCTTGGTGGATTTGATGGGCTTGTAGGATACTAATGCTTCTCTAGAGGGGGGTGAATAGAGATTTTTCGGTTTTAATTTAGTCTTTAAAAATTAATATGCAAACTTGAGAATATTAAAGATTAATCACAAAACATTCAATCACAAATACTCACGGATTTTTATAGTGGTTTAGTTAACCCCGGCTTAGTCCACTCCTCAAGTTCCCCACTTGAGACTTAACCCTTATATTCAATAACTAGAATATTACAAGCTACAAATTTACCGTGTTTGT
>JAMKQA010047434.1:0-16151 GCA_024699735.1 Posidonia australis | reverse complement strand
ACTATAAATTCCTTGTCTATATCATTTACTCTCATCCTCTTCTTGTATGTTATATAAATTGCATAAGTAGTTAAGCTTGATTATATCTGTTAAATAATATCCTTTGTATGCAATTTTCATTAATCTCTAAAAAGTAGTTGAAGTAATTTAAAAAGTGTTAATTCTCTATTCACCCTCACTCTAGAGGAGCTATTCGATCCTACAGGCCTATGTGAAAATGATGCCTAATTTTTATATGTGTAATTCTAGAATGATGTATTGGATTTTTAGATATATTTATTGCACTAGTGTTGTCACAAAAAAATAGATGTTGTTGAAAAATTTAGTCCATAATCTTTTAAGGTTTGTTTTATCTATAAGATTTGGACACAACAACATCCGACTATAATATACTTACGTAACGCCCCGATCCCGGGCACGCTACCAAAACACAGTATCAAGCATAATTACACTAATTACAAAAACAACAAATAATTGTAACTAAGGCTCACCTTCAGGAACACAATGTGCGGCTAGAAACTCCAACTCCTGCACCAGAACTCGGCTGCACACAGTCTACACTTGAAAACCAAATAGCATGCGTGAGTGACATCTAAGTCACCCAGTACGCGCCCCAAAACATACAAACTACAAAACCTCGACAAAACCATAAATCTCATTTTTTTCAAAACTTGGTTTTCTCTTTTTGAAAAAAATCATCCTTCTTTTATTAGATAATCACTTGGGAATTCAATCCCAATCCATGCTTTTACAAAAGCCATGTCTCCTTTTCTTTTCTCAAAACATTTGGAAATTCAATCCAAAACCACTTTTTCTTTCAAAACATTCCTTTACATTTCTTTCAAAAACCTTTGGAATTCATTTTTCCAAAACATTTCCCTTTCAATATTTGAGATTTCTTCCCAAAACACACTTTCAAATTCACATTTCTGACTAGATCCAGCCTAAAACACAATGCCCCATTGGACTCAAAACCAAATCATAAATACTGGTTGGCAACTGGTTAAAACATCATCATTTCTTTTCAGGATTTTAGGACCATTTCATCAGTCTAATCCTAATCAAATCACATTTCTCTTTCTTTATTCATTTCCACTTTTCTTTACTGTTGTTATCTTGATCAGGGGTAACCAGGCACACAAACAGTAGGCGAGGACATCCTTCCCTTACCTTCCTGCACTGCCGCAATGAAATTCCCCGTGCGGGATGTCACCCCCTGGCCAACCGGTCTCAATTTCATTTTCATAAGTGCACAGGGATACGTCTCTATCTGACGCCCCAGTCGGTGACCCGAACAACTAGGTCCAATGACCTAGGCTCAGCCTACACCGTCGGTGACCCGAATAATTAGGCTCAAAAGCCCAGGCTCAGCCTACACCGCTACGAGCTCGGTGACCTGAACAACTAGGTACAATGACCCAGGCTCAGCCTACACCGTCGGTGACCCGAACAACTAGGTATAAAAACCCAGGCTCAGCCTACACCGCTATGAGCTCGGCAACCACATTATCAGTGTTCAATTTCAAAACCATTTTCCATTTCATTCCATTCTTCTCGTTGCAGGACTCTATTTCCTTGCAACACTTGACCCTCCACTGGTGTCCCAACTCAAGCCATGAAAACCATGTTTAAAGTCACAAATTGGGTCTCATGCCCAAAACCACATAAAACCATCTTTTTCATTCATTAATAGAGTCTAAAATCCAAAACCACACCCAAATCCATTTGTTTGAGGTTCCACATGCCTCCATGACATTACATGGGAAAACATCATTCATATAAACCCACCATACCATTAAAACCATTTAACATTCATTAAAATTCACATCTTAACATCCCAAGTTCAGGGCAAAAACGGCATACCGAATTTTCAATTCGGTATTCTGAAAGTCCCTGTTTCGGTATACCGAAAATTTTCAGTATGTCGAAACCCCCTGTTTCGATGGACCGTGAAATTTCGGTCTACCGAAGCTTGGGTTCTGGCTTAGTCTGCTAGGATTTCGACATACCGAATTCCTTGTAGACAGGGCACACCCCTTTTCGGGTAGTGAAAAATCGCCCTAAGTGGGAGTCCCGATCGGACCCCCCAAACATTCACCAACAATTTCCATAAAATCATGGGGTGTAGACCCTCAAGTCTACTTCAAAACCCTTCAAACCATTCATGATTCCATCAACAACACAGTTCAAACGAAAATCACAAGGAGAAGGGGCTTAAGAACGACTACTGTAGCCTTGAACTCCAAAATCACATTTTCCCCACAAACATCAATCATAACCGCATGATCTCTACATTCTCGTGCCATACATCACATTCCCATTCATTTCATGATTTTTCTACAATTTAACATGCATTTCTCTACAATTTTTCATGCATTTCCATCATTATTCTTTAAGGAACAATAACGGGAAAAGGGGGAGGGATTGCGTACCTCTCCGATGGCCTGCGCAACTCCGACGAGTTCACCGCACCCTGGCTTCGCCTCAGCGAAGCTCCGGTGAACATCGTTCCTCGGTGGAAGCACACACACACAGACCCTCCTCCTCTCAGTTCATGCGCCCCCACTCCCTCTCCTCTGCCTTTCCTTCCCCACCACACTCCTCCATTGCCCATGCCTGCCTCCCTCTCTTTATTTCCACCACTGCTCGCTTGGCGCCGACCACCCATCCCGTCGGAAGAGGCAAGGAGGCACGGGCCTCCGTCGCTGGTGGCACGAGTGGAAGAAGAGAAAGAAGAAGACGAAGAATGGGTGGAAGGGCATGGCTCATGAGAGAGAAAAAGGAGAAAAGACAGGCACGCAAAATGAGGCAACTGTGTATCCTCAAACCAGACTCCACATTGGTCCCAAATCACAAACGGACACACAGACAACCAACCACAAGCTCACACAAACAAGAAACAACAGATTATCCATTAATAAACCATTTAAGCAATATTACAATTAATTATATGGTTTACAAATAAAAATGGATAATCAGGCCCAGATGTCACAACTTAGCCTCAGTAGTTGAAAGTACAACACTATTTTGTTTTTGCTAAACTAAGATATTAGTGAATGTCTTAAAAATTGACTAGTTCCACTAACACTTTTTCTATCTGTTTTGCAACTCGCAAAGTCAGTATCACTATAAACCATAAGATCAAATGAAGAGTTTTTAGGAAAGAATAATCCATAATTTCTCGATCCTTGTAAATACCTAAACACTCTCTTAACTTCTATTAAATGTGATTCCTTAGGTGATGCTTGAAATCTTGCACACAAGTATACATTAAACATTATTTCCGGTCTACTAGTAGTTAAATACAACAATGATCCAATCATCCCTCTATATTTCTTTTGATCTATACTAATTCCATTTTCATCTTTATTTAGTTTAAGTGAAGTACTCATAGGTGTTTTAGCTATCTTGCAGTTTTTCATGCCAAATTTCTTCAACAATTCATTTGTATATTTTTCTTGGCAAATAAATATTCCTTCTTTTAATTGTTTAATTTGAAGACCAAGAAAGAATTGTAATTCTCACATCATATTCATTTCAAACTTTTTTTGCATAACTTGAGAGAATTCTTCATCCAGTTCTTCATTCGTTGATCCAAATATAATATCGTTTGTATAAATCTGAACCAATAAGATATCCCATTTTTTAATTTTTATAAACAATGTTGTATTTGCTTGTCCAATGGTGAATCAATTTTCCATAAAAAAGCTTCAATTTTTCATACCAAACTCTAGGAGCTTGCTTTAATTCATGTAATGCCTTATTTAGTTTGAAAACATGATCAGGATACGACTCATTCTCAAACCTTGGAGGTTGCTTAACATACACCTCTTCTTCAATAATACCATTTAAAAAAAGTACTCTTGACATCCATTTGGAACAATTTGAATCCTAAATAACTAGCATAAACTAATAACATTCTAATTGATTTTAACCTTGCAACAGGAGCATTTGTTTAATCAAAATCAATCTCCTCTTCTTAGTTGCATCCTTAAGCTACCAACCTAGCATTATTTCTAACTACTTTCCCAGATTCGTCTAATTTATTTCTAAAAATCTATTTTGTACCTATGATTTAATGATATATAGGTTTTGGAACAAGTTCCCAAACATTGTTTCTCTTAAATTGATTTATTTCTTCATGCATGGCAATAGTCCAATATTCATCACCACAAGCCTCATTCACATTTTTTGACTCAATGGATGAAATAAATGTGTATATTGCACATTCATGATCTAATTGCCATTCTTTAGAGTTGTCCTTTTGTTTTTCATTACTTGATTTTAAGTTCAATTTTCAACAATTTCAAGCTCTTCTTTAATGTTAATTAATTCATCTATGTTTTCTTCAAAATTTACATGCATAGACTCTTGTACTATTTGAGTTGTTTTATTAAAAAAATTGTATGCCTTACTTCTAGAAGAATAACTAACAAGGATTCCTTCATTAGATTTAGAATCAAATTTGTTTAAACTGTCCTTGTTTTTTAGAATAAATCATTTACACCTAAAAACTTTAAAATAAGAGATCCAAGGAATTTTACCATACTAAAGCTCAAAAGGAGATCTAAGATAGGTCTAAGCAAAACACAATTTAAAACATAACAAGCTGTATTTACAGCTTTGGCCTAAAAGTGCTTATTATTTTTACAAAGTATAGTCCTAACTATTTCTTATAGAGTTCTTTTTTTCTGTTCAACTACCCCATTTTGAGGGGGAGCTCTTGGAAAAGAAAAGTTATGCTCAAAATCATTTTCTATACAAAATTTTTAAAAAATTTCATTTTCAAATTTATCTCTATGATCACTTCTAATTTTAATAATTTTTAAATCCTTTTCATTTTGGACTTTTTTACAAAACTTTTGAAATTCATGAAAAGCATCATGTTTGTTTGCCAAAAACAAAATCTAAGTAAATCTAAAAAAATTATCAACTAAAACATATGCATATCTTTTGCTATCAAAACTTAGTGTTCCACTAAGACCAAAAAGATCCATATGAATGAGCTCAAGAGGTTTTGTGGTAGAAACAATGTTTTTAGTTTTAAAAGATGATTTAGATTATTTTCCAAATTGGCATGCATCATAAAACTTATCTTTTTGAAAATCTAATTTTGGTAACCCAATAACAAATTGCTTTTTGGAAAGTTTAGACAGTTGACTCATACTAGCACGACCAAGTCTTCTATGTTATAGCCATTTTTCATCATTTGAAAATATAAGGTATAAATCCTTTTTAGTTTCATATGTTATTTTTAATTTGCATACATTGTTTTTCCTAAAACCAACAAATAATACCTTATTGGTGATAGAATTAATTATAAGACATTCCTTTCTATCAAATATTACTTTACAGTCTTTGTCACATAATTGACTAATGCTTATAAGATTATGGTTCAAACTATCAACAAGTAAAAAATTTTCAATAAAGAGATTATCAGAACTACCAACATTGTCAATTCTGACAATCCTCCCTTTTAGCATTGTCGCCAAACGTAATGGTTCATTCTTCTTTTGAATTTAGGGTGCAAAGGAGGTTGTGATCTCCTGTTATACATCTGGAATAGCCACTATTGAGTATCCATTTTGTCTTCATCAGTTTTGATTATTTCCTACATCAAAAGATGAAAGTAAAGACTTTGGTACCTAAATCATCCTTTTGGATTTAGATCGGTTAGTTTTTGGTACCCAGTCATTTGTCTTTGACACTAATTGATTTTGTCTTTTGTCTTCTGTCTTTAACAATAAATACATATTTTTCTTTATTTGAAGCCCTTATAAAGCCATTTTCATAAGGTATATCTCTAAAGTGAGGGAAACCTAAACCATGTTTATTCAAAAATGGCTTTTGAGTTGAAAGTAGTTTATCCAGACTTTCTTTTCCTTTTGTGAATTTAATCATGGTGTTTAGTAGATCATCACTTTTGTTTTTCAATAAGACAAAATCTTTTTCTAAATTAGTTATTTTGTACTTCATTTGATCTAGGCTTTGATTTAGTTCAATATTTTTAATGTTTAGCTCTTCATTTTCAAAAATTAACTTTTCCCCTTCTTTTATCAATTCCTCATTTTCTTTGTTTAAATTTTTAATGTTTTGATTCATATTTTTAGATTTTGACTTTAGTATCTTATATTTGTTATATAATTCATTAAAAGCATCTAGAAGATCCTTCATATTGATATCTTCTAAATTTTGAAATGAGCAAGACTCAACATCTTGTGCTACAAAGTATATATTAGCATTTTCACTGTTGGATGAGAAATCTTCATCCGAAGAGGAGTCACTTCCATTCCAAATGACTTAAAGAGTTTTCTTTTTAAGTTTGTTATTTTTCTTGAACATCTTCATTTTTAATAGAAGGTAATCCCTTTTAAAATGTCTTGGTTCTTTCATATTGATATCTTTCAAATTTATGCCTTCTAATAGAATATTGTTCTATACAACCAATATTATTGTATACATCTTATATTCCATTTTTTTTCGAAGAATATTTTAACCATATAGGTTGCATTATTATTGTATAAGTATGCGTCATTGAATTCCTGTTGCAAATTCAGTTTCATAACCCTTCATCTTGTCGACCCAAGTTTTTTGAAATTTCAACAAACTTTAGTAATTGAAATTATAAGTATTATTCAATGGTAACTTAGCTCTAAAAGTTATGAAATTAATTTATATTGTAGAACCTGAAAGTGGATTAAGTTGTAGTAACATAGTTTGATTTATCAAATATAAACGGAAAATACTAGCAGAAGGCATAGACAACCAATTTTGCCTTGTTAAAATGATCCCATATTGTGGTATGTAGGATTTGAACTTGTGTTGGTAGATATTTTTACGTATTATAGATATCCTAATTCTGATATGACATCTAAGCCTAAAAGATGCCAAGTATTGTTGATCTACTAACATCAATACAAGACGTGCATGACCCGAAAGAGAAGTTAAAAATGAACATGAATGTTTATACAATTTGGCATTGAAGAGTTAAGAGTAATTTATATATATATTCTTTTATTTTAATATTATTACAAATCAACTTCTTTGTTTTAAAAAAAATGGTTCAAACATCTCTTTATTTATTACTTATTTTAAATCCCTTTGTAGTTCAGTTCCGTCACTTGCTATGCTAACACTTATATTCTTATGAGGATATTTGTAATCATCCCCTACATTATGAAATAAACACTTTAGTCTTCTAGATTAGAGCATCGTTGAGGCTTCAACATTGCAGTCGTTGGTACTAGAGATTTAGGGAGCAGAGGATTAGATGTCTTAAATAAAAAAACAAAATGAGTTTTTTTCAGGTTATGTGACGATCCAGAACTTTGGTGGCAATTTGGCTAGCTATTTACTTTGGATTTTCAGGACCAAGTGCAAATTACAGGTGCAAAGTGGTAGGCATGAACAGTGAACTTGTGGTTGCCTTCTTTTTTGGATCCTTGATTTCCTTATGTTATGTTTGTGCTTTCTCTTAGGTTCTTGCATTGTGGAAAACTTGGCATGTTGTGACTTATGAGTGTGCAAGGTCGAGATTAGAAATAACGCCAAAACCCATAGTACCGCCTGTGATCTCAACTCGTGATTTATTTCATAAAAATGCATGTTCGAGAGATTTTCCCTTTCTTTCGAAACTTTTGTACAAATTGTATGTGAAAATTGCAGGGAAAATTTTGGGCTCTATAATGACAAAGAGAGAGGGAGGTCGGCTATGGGGGCATGCATGCATTGTGAGGAAAATAGAGAGAAGAAGAGAGGAGAAGGCGAGAGAGAGAGAGAGAGAGAGAAGGAAAAACTAGGGTAGAAAATAGAGAAAGAAAAAAAGAAGGAACAAGAGAGAGAGGAGAAGAAGAAGAAAATTAGAGGAGAGGAGGAAGAGAGGAGATGTGGTACTTGTGCTGCGAGGAAAGAAAGGAGAGAAGAAAATTGAGAAAGAAAGGAGAAAGGAAGAAGAGGGAAAGAAGAAAGAAAAGAAAGAGAAAAGACGTACACATCTCATCCTTTTATTTTTTTCTTGTTTAAGTTTATTTTTGATCCAAACATATTGGTTGAATGTATTTCGGTGTGTGCGAGGAGTTTCATAATTTTCAGGTATTTTCCTAATGATTTATCAGTGAATTTCGTAGGATTGATTACTGTTGAGCTATTTTTGGGTTTCCTTGCTTCAATCTTATATATCTTAAGTTATGGATGATGGATTTGAGTGATTTTTGTTCCATGTGATAGTAGACTTAGAAATCTTTGTTTCAGTATGTTATTTGGAAATTTTCGTGGCTTGTAGTAGGACCAATGGAGTGTGCAAGATCGGCAACCCACTAAGTTTTTCTGCACTAAGAAAAAAATGCCTTGGGTGCACCAGACTGGCGCACATACCAGGTGCACTTGGGCCTGGCAGTGTAGCCAGTTCTGGTTAATAAAGAGGCCTTTAAATGTTTATATGTTTGTTTTAATTTTTGTTCATATGTCTAGTTTAGTAAATGTGTATAATAAGGAAATATTTGAAAATGTAAAATTTCCAGTAACTTATAGTTTAACATAAAGGATTATATGATGACAGGATAGTAGGTCATTTTCCAAAATGACTAGGATGAACTTAAGGATCCATGCTTAACCCTAGAATTAGATGATGGTCCCTGAGTTCAGTAAAATTTACCTTTTAGTCCTTGAACTTTCTCGGAATTACCTTTCAATCCTTAACTTTTGAATTCAATCACTTTTCATCCCTTAAGGTTATATTAATTTTGTTTAAGCCATTGGAGACTTGTTTGTAACAATTTTTAGTTTGTTTAAGGTCATATCAAGCTCGTAGGCAACCGTGGCATAATAATGATTAGAATAATCATTAGAACGGTTTAGGAAATACTTAAAATGAATTAGCAAGACTACCCATAGTCTAGAATTGAATTGAAAAGATCATATGACCTAGAAATACTAGCTTCTTCTCTGAATTGTTAAATGAATTTTAAAGTTAATGATTGGCCTTAAGATTAGAAGTTGATTAGTTCTAGTGTGATGCACTGAATTAAGTATTCAGTGGCACCATTAAAGTGAAGTTGCATTAGTGTCTGGTCTCGTAAATTACTAAGGACTTTGAGATCACTGCTTAGTTCCTATGTGGTTCTTTAAGGTGAGTTTTATACCTTGAAAATGTTTAATTATTGTTTCCTTTGGACTTCGGAATTTTAAATGATTTTCAAAGTTTTGGAAAGATATGGGTGTTTTTGAAAAGTGATTTTTCCAAAGGATTTGAGAAAAGAAAAGTGGCTTAGGAATTGTGGTTTTTACCGTAGTTTTTCGTGTGGTATTTGATACAGTGTTTTATGATGTTTTTGAGAAATGATTTGAAATGTTCTTGAAATGGTTTTCCAAAAGAATTTTGAAAAAAAAATACATAGCTTTGCAAAGATTTTGAAAAGAGTTTTCCGTAGTTTTATGCTTTAGGTAGACCAACAGACTAGAGGGTCATGTTGGCGGGACCAGGGGATGCTACCCATGTTCTTGGTTGGTCAGGCACATCGCCTAGGTTGAAGTCTTGAGAGCAAGCAGCTGAGATAAGTATTCGTCGGATCTTGGAAGTATGATATTCCTAGATTGTTGTTTACGATGCCAAAGTTGAGGTCCGTGGGTCGAGGAGTCGACTAGACATTGGAGGTATGATACTCTGTTGTTCCCGGTACCGAATACCTAGGATACTAATAGGACCTAGTGTATTGTGACAATGGACTAAGGAAGTATGAAACATTTGGGTAGTTACATGATACACTGTGTAACCCAGGTACAAAGACTGTGACTGTGGTGGTACTATAAGGCCTGGAGAGGATCTGGATTACCCTTAGTGCTAGTGCTGGGGCAGTAATCCTTAGGTACTCAAGCACCAAGGAGCATCGAAAGGGTACATCCTCGTGCATGTGAAATATGCTATGATAAATGAGGCTTGTTGGTAGGGACAGTCAAACCCGACACAGGAAGGTTCACCGTGGTAGTATAGTTAAGAGAAGCAGGAGTCTTTAGCAACTACTTGTGGACTGCTTGACACCAGACAACATGACTTGGAACAGTTGGTTGCAACTGTCCGTGGCAGGGTGGCAGATTCATGGTTTTGTTCTTAACAACTGCTTGTGGCCAGTGCTTGTTGAGGCATTGTGTGGTTTGTGCCTATGAGTAGCGTTGTAGTTTTTGAAGATCTGGATTTGTATCGGTTTTTGAGATATGGTTTCTATACAGATTTGAGCAAAGGCTCTATGTTTTGTGTGGTACTTTGCTGTGGTTATGGACTTGATTTAGCAGGTGTAGTTATTTCAACTATGCATAAAGGTTTTGAAAAGCATGCTTAAGCTTTAAAAAAAAGAAAAAAAATGGTTTTAAAGGCATACTTTTAAAAGAGTTGTTGTTTGCTTGGCAACCATGTGTTGCCTTGTTGTAGTGTTGCGGCATTCAAGAGAAATGCCAGAGTTGTTGTGTGTGTTTTGGTAGGATGTGTGTAAGGTAACCTTTTAGTGGTCACTCATGTATGTTATTGGTGTTTTTCGCAACTGTAGGATAGGAGTAGGAGCTTAGTAGTGCACAAAGAGTTAGAGTTATTTGATCACACATCAAGAGATCTTAGTGAGTGTTTAGTAATATTAATTTTATTTCAGTTAATAGTGTTTTTTTATGTTGCTTATAATTAGATTTAGTTTCATAGTTAATGAAATTGAAAAAAAAATGTAACTAGGTAGAAAGGTAGCGACTTAGGAGTTGTTACAGGTTAGGTTCTACAAGGGTGAAAACATCTTTTTACCACCAATAGTCACTATTCAACCATAGTTAGGTTTAGTGGCAGATCTAGAATTTTTCCTAGGGTAAGGTATAATTATACAAATGACAAAATTTTCAAAATAAATATAATTGTAGACACCTCGATTTTGAGGTGGCTCATAGAAAAACTTCCAAGATGTTGCTTTGGATGTGGTAAACTCAACCACTTTTGAATCCCATCAGCTAAACTAACCACAAACCTATAGCAGGCCCGTAGCCCAATTAGAAATTCAGACAGGTAGGGGAGAGCACCAAGTTAGACCGCCAATGTTGAGCACCTAGCTGGAGCACCAAGTAGGAGCATATAAGTGGCGCACCTAGCTGGAGCACCAAGATGGCGCACAAATCTGGCGCACCATCTTGGTGCACCAAGCTGGCGCACAGCCACTTTTCAGGCTACTGGCTACTGGCTTTCCACCTCCCATGTCTGTAACCTTCACCAGCGAATATGCCATGGAATCTACGCCAGGCTCTTCGTTTACAAGGCTGCCTGCATTCCATGGGAGTTACCCTTGTAAAATCCTATATAAGGACCCCATTGGCAACCATTTGACACTTGGTTGATCCTGATCAAGCTCTCTACTCACTCCAGCAACACTTTCTCGTTTTCTTGAGAATACCCTTGCACTCTGGAGCATCTCCAGTCCCTTCAAAGCAACATGAAAATCTTATCTTAGGTTTTCTAAGAAGGAACACCTTGGGCAAGGTAAGTTCCTCTCCTTTCTTTTACTTTTAATCTTAGTTCTTGCACTGGATAAACATGCCATGAACATCATAGGTATTCTGATTTTATGCTATTTACGTGAGAGTTTTAGGATGAGATGATTGCTCCATGTATAAGATACTCTACATGTAAAATCAGAATAAAATTCTACATTGCAATATTTCTACAAATGGCCTTTCTTCTCTGTTTCTTTACACAAGAAACCATGATTCATGCACATGTATGCTAGGAAATAAGCAGCAAATATGTTCTTTATGTATTCATCATTTGCATATGGTTGTCAAGTTCACTCACTCATTTCTTATCCTTTAGAATCCCATGCAAGTATTTCAGCCCATAACTCATGATTTGTCATGATTTAAAACAAAATGATAAAAGACTTTCATTTGTTTGTATCTCATCATGTTTCTGTCACTTATTACCTGTATAACTAATCTGGGTTAAAGAAAAGCCATCGATCTCTGAAATCTGGACTAGATTTTGAATCAGATTGTAGTCTGATTCAGGGTTTCTGGGGAGCACCATTCTGGCACACCATAGTGGCACACCAGAGTGGCGCACCTTACCAGAGCACCACTCTAGCGCACCACTCTGGTGCACTAGTTTGGTCAGAGAGCAAATCACCCTGTTTGCATCATCATCTGCATGGTTTCCTGGATGCTTTTGACTCTGGTTTTCTTGGTGTTGATTCTTGGATATTACATGTCTTTGCATGCATGATTTCAACCCAAGATAGCACTATTTTCAAGACTTTTTGCACTTTGCATATTTAGCTCATCGTTGAAATCTGGTAGGCTGATTGCCCCATGGACTCCCATATGGAGATTCTTGTGCATCAACCCATGATCCAGACAGCATGGTTGATTCTTGTTGCTTTTATTTGACATGAAAAGGGTGTGATCTTGTGTGATGCTTGCAGCCCTTGAGCACAAGATCCATGTTATCTTTTCATGTTTGGATTTTCCTAGATATTTAAATTGCATTTCTTGAGTTTACAAGGACTTTGCATTGCATAACATTCTGGAACCCATTATATTACATGACATTGCACTACAAGGCTTTCTGGTGTTTTCCTTGGCACATCTTCCTAGCCCCACTAGAGCACCTAGGTGGCGCACCAGACTGGAGCACCAGTCTGGCACACCATACAGGCGCACCTGCCTGTTTTCTGTTACACACAGCAGCTTTTGGCATTGGCATTTAGCATGTTTCCCGTTTTGATTTGCTTTTGGTTTTCTCTGGTTGTCTTCCTGGATGTACCAGTAAGACCTTATTCTGTTTTTAGCCCTTTCCATGCATGGTTTACCACATATAGTAAAGCAATGATGAAAATCACTCGAAGTTCTTAGATCTTTGATCTTATTTATGCAATATCCTTGCATCAATGCTTGACCCGTGATACGAGTGATCATTCTGAGCATTAGGACATACCCCACATCCTATACACTCCTATTTAGCATAAGACACCACTCATTTAGCATGGCATTGCATATCGCCTTCGGGCTACAGAAAAGGCTAAAAAACCGATATTTCATACAAGTAAATGAGAAACCCATAGAAAGACCGATTTTTGGGCGTACGAGGGTGCCTAATACTTTCCTCGTGCGTAATAGGGATCCTTACCCATTTCTGGTTTGAGACCTTCTTTTCCATTGGCTTATTTGCATTATTTGAGTGTTTTAAGCGGTTTTCTTCGTCTTCCGTTTTTAAATAGACTAGGTGGCGACTCCTGCTTGTTTACCATTATTTTATTATTTTTTTGCCGTGACTCTGTCGATCCTCGTGCATTTGGCCTTTCGTGCCAATCCCGAGGCTGTCGTCGGCATGGTTACAATAATAAAATAATAAAATTTAAATAGTATTGAAATATCATTATTTAAATCATAGAGTTCTGTGACGCAAATGCATACACTGAAAGTTCCTTGCTTGGCTAATCACGATCTCAAAAAGATAAATCTTGGTATAAAAGAAACCTTACACGATCTACAGATGCCTGCACGTAGATTTATCAATTAGGCAATGTCGTGTACTTATCGTATCAGACTTATCGTGTAATCATGTCTATCATTTTTTCACCAATATTTCTTGTACTTTGGAAAAATTATATTTGATTACTAATAATACAATAACTTTAAACATCTATAAAATGTATTTGTATTCAATTTGGTAATAATATGCTTAATAATCCATTATTAATGTTAACGTGTATTCATTGGGTTCAATCAGTTCCAATCGTGTTAAATCAGGTAATAATCGTGCCCAATCATGTCAAAATAAAGTTATGTTTATTAACTATGAATCACATAAATATTTCAAAATAGCTAAAAAAATTTGTAACTAAATTTTATCGTGTTGTCGTATCATTTCGTGTAATTGTGTTATGTCAAGAATTGACAGGTCTACCAGCAAGTCAGTGCGATATTCGTTTCAAATTTCATCTGATTGTCTAAATGTTATCTTTCGGTCTTCAATGCAATATAATTTTATTTAGCATCATTATGGTGGCTATCATGTAAACTTTGATGGTTATCCAATCTTTTTAAATCTTTCCAATATGTAAATCCTGATGTTACAAAAGATTGATTGACACCAACTTCAGAAAAGAGATAGTAGTACAAACAAAATGCGGTATCCTTCTCTACATTATACTCCAACTATTCCTCTAAATTAAGTACTGTTGAAACAAAGACGCTTCCCACCAAACTACGCATATAAAAATGCATGACCTTTTGATTGGCACAAATATTTACTCAAATATGCATGTCTACTTTTGTCACACTCGTTTACACCATAACTGGCTATCGGTGGTCTTAAACTAGAATATGAAATTAATTATTCTAGATTAAATTCCAAATACACTTTCTTCAAACTCAAAGAAGGTGTCTCATTGCTAACGAGTTTGTCTCCAACTGATGATTGTTTAGAAATTCTTTTTTTTTATCCTTTAATCGAATACCTGTCCATAATTATTTGTAAAACGACTACACATAAATAAAAAGATAAAACTAATAAAAAAAATAATTTAAATAAAGCACATTGCACATATCACTGTATGTGTATGAATACATACCTCTTTGCCATTTGTCATTTAATGAAAATGAATTAATTCAAGTGCTACAACCGATAATTTAATTTTTCCTAATTAGCCCAAGACTCCAAGAGAAACAATCTAAATGCCATAATACTACAATAGCACAACTATTGTCAATAACTTCTCTAAGTAGTGACTCACACAGTTAGAAGAAGAGAGGAGAGACCTAAGACTGAGTGTACCCTGTGAAGGACTATTGGAGACTCAAAGAGACGATTAAGGAGGTTCATTAGAGACTCGAAGAGAGGAGACTCGTCGAAGGAGTATTGTTGGAGAGATGGTCAGAGTCCATAGAATAGACTACTGGAGAGGGTGTTTTTGATGTAGCAATTGAGGATTTCAGGAGATGGTGTCGTGCTGGTCTTGGTGGTGGTGCAGGAGTGGTGTCGGTCTAGGTGGAGGCACTAGTGGTGGTGTAGGAGGAGTCGAGGAGGTGGTCTCGGACTCTCAATGGAGGATTGGAGGCGCTGTTGGCGGTGCTGGAGGAGGTGGTGGACTTGGTGTAGTCATGGAGGTGCTGGTGGTAGACTATGTTGGTCGTCGTATGGGGGCTCCGGCGAGGTAGATTAACTAGAAAACGAGGTATGTTTTTCTCTTGTGTTTTTCCCTTCGTTTTCCCATCTATTTATAGTAGAGCATCAACGTCTCCACCTCCCTCTGCCCCCGTAACAGCTCCCTGATTTACGCTGACCAATAACTCCGGTGAATCATTGCCACCATTAACACCATTAAACCACGATTGTTTTCTTCTTTGACTGTAACGGTCGGTGGTCTTCATGACCACCAATCAACATCTCCCACTTGGTGATGAAGACCATATACAAGTTCCATGTAAGGAGATGTAAATCTTCCACTTTCACTATTCGTGAAGTGTATAACAACAATTTCTACTCCCACTATTCATGAGAATGTTCTTTACTTCCACTTTCACTATTTGTGAAGTGTATCATTTCAATTTGTCATTCTCACTATTCATGAGAATGTTCTTCATTTCCATTATCTATGAAAATGTTCCTTAATCCCGTTAAGTTCACAAACTTAATGAATTTTTCTACTATAATCCCCTTTGTCATAGGGTCAGCAATCATATCTGATGTGGGTATGTAATACAGTTTTATTTCCCCACTTTTCACAATATCATGAATATAGTGATAATGTATGTTAATGTGTTGTCCTCTTGTTGTATTTGCACCACTATGTACCAGACTTATTGCCGCTTGGTTATCACAATACATTTCTATTGGATCATTTATCAAGTTAAGATTTAAATCATTTATAAATCTCCTAATCCAAACAGCGTGTAATGCAGCTGCACTACAGGCCACATATTCAGCTTCCTGTGTGTATTTCGCTACACATCCTTGCTTTTTTACTTTCCCAAGATACAACTGCACCACCAAAGATGAATACATGTCCCGAAGTGGACTTTCCATCATCTTTGTCACCACCCAGATCAGCATCTGTATAACCAAGCAATTCAAGCTCATCCGCTTGATAAGTCAACTTATGATGCAGAGTTCCTTTCACATATTTCATTAT
>JAMKQA010047433.1:0-14339 GCA_024699735.1 Posidonia australis | reverse complement strand
TCAACTGTGGCATCGGAATCTGCATTTTCTGCAGGAAAAAGAGTATTAAATGATAAAAGATGTAGATTATCAGAGAAGTCTGTAGAAGCCTCCATCTGCTTAAAAGATTGGTACGATGTGGTTGACCGTCTTCAAGGATTGAGCTTGAAGTCTGAATCAGAAGAAGACGATAATGTGACATCAACTTCAACAGGCAGAACAAACTCCTCAAATGAATAATTCTTGATGTAAAATTTTAAAATAAAAAATGTAAAAAAAATGATGTAAATATCTTTTGTATTTTTTTATGTAAAAAAAATGATGTATTTCAAATATTTTTTAATTAATAAAAAAAATAATTTTTAAAATTCATTTTTGGGCCCAAGGGACCGGCCCGACCCGACCCGTTATGTTGGCCTGATGGCCTGGCCCACAGACGGGCCATGGGCAGTGCCGGGCCCATGGGTTGCAAGAGAAGGCCCAACCCTACCTAGACCAGCTTGCGAGCTGGCCCGGCCCGGTCCAGGCCAAGGCGGGTTGGCAGTTTCTTAGGCCGGGTTGGCCCGGCCCAACCCATTTTCCATCTCTACTTACTTCCATTCCAGTGAGTAGAAATCATGTAAAATGGTAGAATTACTTAGGATGCATGTAATCTAGGCTAAATTTAATGTTTTTGAATTTTTGGGAATTTATTGTGATATTTATGGGTAATTATGGTGGTTGTTGTGGTTTGGGTCCTTTTGAACCCTCTGTGCTTGCAAATTTATATCTTGCTATGTGATGAATGGATTTCGGTTTTGTTTGTTGTGATTTGGAGTAGACTCGAGAGTCTACCACATATGTTTTATTTGAAATTTTAGGTACTTGTTTTGTTGGCCCGCCCTTAGTTCCCACTTTGGGCAAAATTTAGGTCCCTTACCACATGCTGTCTTAATTTTGAAAGAAAACTAGGGGCATGGGCCGATTGTGCGGACTACATGTGTGGTTCTGGCCCTTGGTTTAGGCTTTGTTTGCATTCAGAAGAAAATACCTAGGGCACGGGCCAGACGCGTGGTCCACATGCACGTCTGGTAGGGCATTTTGGTGGTATTTCCTGGATTTCTGGTAAAATGCATTTGAATGTAGTGGCTTTCCGGATTGGTTTGTTTGCCCATTTGAGATGGGATCGTGGGCCATTAGTGGAGGTCTCGTGGGACACTTGATGTGCCGTTTTGTCGAGGTTTTGAAAGAGTTTCCAAAGATATAACATGGTTTTGAAAAAATGGTTTTCAAAAGAGATGTGTTGGCCCATTTTGGAAAATGGTTTTCCTGTGTACGGTTCGAGACACCTTGGGATCATATCGTCGAGACTAGGGAATGTGACAACATTCTCAGGTGGTCGGGCACGTCTCCTAGTTGAGGTCGATGGCCTAGATACTTGAGGCTGAGTGTTGTCGGGTCTTGGAGGTATGAGACTCCTTGACTGTCGTCTCGAGGCTAGGGTTATGGTCCGCGGGTTGAGGTGTCTTGTGGCATGACGAGGAGGTATGATACTCCTGTTGTCGCTAAGAGTACTAAGGCTCAGGTATTGTTTGGTGTGGAGGTATGACACTCCCTCCTGAGCACCATATTAAGGACGCTGTGAGGAGGTGTACCCTATGGTGGCTAGTACGGGTGGGGCACGTGCCCCATAGTTGGTAACGTTGTAGGAGACATGACTACCTTCCGAGGGAGGAGTTGGCTCTGTAAGGATTCTCCAGGTGGGAGGATCATGGGACGATGGTTGCCTCTTGCATAGGGTGGCACACGATTGCATGCAGTGCACTTCGGTGGCTGCTTGTGGCTAGAGTTGGTTGCCTGGCATTGGGCTTCCCGACTCACTATGTGTGGTTTTGGCCATTGAGAGCCTCGTTTGTGATTTTGAGCTGGTAGAGCCTTGTCTACTATTTTGGCCGGTGTGGGTCATGTTTGCTGTGGTTTCGGCCTTGTGGGCCGGGTTTGTGAGATTTTAGAGAAAATGATTGCGAAATGAATTTAAAAGAAAATTAATATAGATTTATTTCCCACCGTTTTCGTGAGGTACATGTTGGGTGACTTTTGTCACTCATGCTTTTCTTCGTGGTTTTAGATTGTAGGTGCAGACTTGCGGATGACTTTTAGCATAATGCATATAGTCTAGAGTCTCGTAGCCACACACACAGGTTCCTGGTAGTTGATATTTTTGTTTAACTTTTAATTTTTTGTGATTTAAATTGCTTTAAATTATTATGGAAAATTGGGGGCATGAGAGAAATAGACATAAAATCCATATTAAATTATTATCATCAAAGCATATAACTTTATTTTCCCAATAATCTCCTCCCTTTTTATGATGACAAAACTAGAAGTCTTTCTCAAATAAACTCCCCCTATCAATAAGCATGGATTTTATATATCTTATATCAATATCTAATTTCTCCCCCCGTTGATGATAATAATGGATTTTCACCCTTTCTCCCCCTTTTTCTTATATTTTCCTTGTTATTAAATCCATCTAAGAATCAAAGAATGGGCATCTTGTATTTAACCTACTTAGTTTCTCTCCCTTTTTTTCTTAAGCAAAAGAGAGCATTTATATCTCATTAGAGAAAAATGTTACTTAGCTTCCAAAGCCTTTGTAGAAGAGGAGGTAAATGCCACAACGGATTCATTTCTAGAATAAGATCTTCATCATCCAACATTTAGAGACATGTAGTGTGATAAAGAGAATTTTCACATGTTTCTCTCTTAAGTTTATATAGTCAAGAATGTATTTTAACATAAAGACATGAATAAGCACTTTAAGACAAAATATGTTATTGTATTCAATCTCAACAAAATATATTCCAAAATATTTTCCAAAATATGTTATTGTGTTCATTAAAAAATATATATTGATGAACCCATTGATCAGAGCCAATATAAAAAAGTATTTTACTTGTATCAATCAAAGCCAATATATAGTTATAGTGAGTCATCAAAACATATCAAAACATAAATGATATTTAATTCATCCAAACTATAGCAAAGCATTAAGTCATCCAAATCAAAATGTCATAGCCAAGTATCTTATACAACAACTTTAAGGACTAGAAGGAGGAGGATTCCTATTAATGTACTCATGAATATCGGAGTGATATTCTTCAAGTTTGGTTTGATACACTTCCAACTTGTAATGAGTGGCTTTGGTGGACTCCTCGATCTTTGAAAATAGTTGACGCATTTTGCCTGGCTTTCTTCAAATTGTTGTTGTTGTTGAATTCACATTTCAGTTATTTGCTGCTGTAACAAGTCGATCTTCATGGACACTATATCTTCTTCCTAGGAGTTATCAGAGTCATCTTCCTCAACTTGTTGTGTGCCAGAAGTGGAAGTTTTGGAAAGATTTTTGAATTTAGACATTCTTTCCAAGGTTTGTTCCATTTTGGCTATGGCTAGGGTTCCAAGAGGTTTAGTCTTTAAGGCTAGACTAGACTCGTCTTCAAAAGGAACATCAAAATACTCAAAAAGGTATGTCAATAGAGATCCAAAGAGCAATTTTGTTTTGACATGAGTCATACAGTGGATTATGACTCGGACCCAGTTAACTTGAATTTTCTTAGTAATTGCATACACAACTTTACATGTGAGTTCGCTAAGCTCATCAAAATGTCCTTTCTTTAGGACAATGTTAGTGGCTACCATGTATGCAATTATTCTAGATTGCTTGGTGAGTTGATTAAGTTTGTTGGGCTTGAATGAACTCCTAGGGTTTTGAGATATGGCCTTGTTTATGTCAGAAAAGGACCAAGCTAGTTCATACATGGAAAGAGTAATATCTATCTCGGAAGATGGAATTTTCAAGAGTTGACCAATGAGGATGGTATCAAAAGAAATGTCTATCCCTACAAGATAGGATTGAATCAAATCATGGGATATGGTCATATTCACATAAAACTGAGATATAATCTCTAGATAATACAATCTATCTCTTATGGAACCTAGAAATGGTATGAGCATTTAGAACGAAAAGAGAGAAGAAATGGAACCAAGTTCTTGGATGATTACCCTTCTTCCAGTCAACCTATGCCTATTGGTAAAACGTTCCTTGTGGGCATGTTGGGACTTGTTGCTCACAAACCGAAGGTTGTGGTCGTGTTTGTTACTAAAGGAGGCTGGAGATTTGGGTTATTCAACTTGGTTACGTTTTGGACGAGACGCTATTTGCTTCTTTGGTGCCATTGCGCATTTTTAGGGAGAATGGAGGTGAGATAAGGGAGGAGGAGGTTGATGAAGGGAGGAAAATAGTCGTCGGTGGAAGGAGAATAGAGTTTCATTCGCCGAAGGAAGGAAAACGAGGGTTTTGGTCCTTAGGATGAAAGGGAGAAGTTGAAAAATGAAATGAAACCCTAGGTTTATAATGTTAGATTTGACAAAATCGGTATACCGAAAATGAAATTGGTATGCCATAATAGGGTTAAGGAATTTCGATAGATCAAACGGTATATCGAAACAGGTGTTATAATTCAAAGTGTGACTGTAAACACCCCCATATGCTTGCAATTGGACAAGACCCTAACAAGACTCTAAAAAACCTTAAAAAAATCCGAAAAACCCTAGAAAAGCCAAACAAAACCATAAAGCCCTAGATAAACCATAAAAATCTTAAAAAATCCTAAAACCCCCTAGAAAATCCTAGAAAATTCCTAAAAAACTAAACAAACCCATACAACCCTAAATAAACCCTAGAAAACCCTAAAACTCTAAAAACCCAAACTCAAAACCTTAATCCAAACCCTAAACACTAGGTTAAAACCTAAACCAAATTCAAAACCCTAATCCAAATCCTAAATCCTAGGTCAAACCCTAAACCATAAGTCAAACCCCAAACCCTAATGTCAAACCCTAACAACCTAACTAACTTCCACTCCCTCATAACTACTCTAACAAATTCATGTAACAAACTAAACCCTCTAACTAACTCCCACTCCAACATAAGAACCTCTAACCACCTATAACTACATCTAACTACTTAAACAAACTCTAACAACTTCCCACTTAATCTAATCAACTAACTTTAGCAACTTCCCACTTAATCCAATAGCCTCTAACTAATCACAACAACCCATAACCACCATGGCAAGCCTATAAATAACCCCCATTTGCAAGTGAGAAGGGATTGTTGGAAAATTTGAGAGGAGAGCCCCCAAAGCTTTTTCCTCCCAACCAGAGCAACTAGAGTGATCTAGGAGCAAGGAGGAAGCTCATGGAGGAGAGAAATTAGAGTTTCCAGCCATCTCCGGCAAGCTTCGTCAGCCTTTGGCGAGCTCCAACGGCCAAGGTCACTACCAGTCCAGGTACACCCTCCATAGACCTCAATTTCCTTCCAGAATAGCTTCCTGGATCTCCCTCATCCTTCCCTGATCCATTCCAGTTGAGCCAGAGGCGTTCCTTGGATGGAATCGAGTTCTCAGGCCTCACCGGAGCAATTCTCTAGTGGCTTAGGTGGGGGCACGAATCCACTGGTTGATTTGAGCCCCAAAGTAATAGATCTTTCTCCCTTAGTCTCCCTCAAGCTCCTCCGATCCTCGTGACGTCCTGAAACCCCCGCAACAAGCCTCTAGAGATCACTCGCCGTCGATGGAGTCCCGTCACCGTCGCCAGAGAAGACAATGAATAGTGGAGCACGACGGGGCGTTTCACATTTTGTAATGCCGCTCCGACCCTCAAGGAATGATCTCCGGCACTCCATCAACGCTCCTGAGGTTCTAGAATCGTGAGTTAGGCCTTCGATCACCTCTGTAACCTCACTCATCGGAGAAGACGACAGCGACGGCAGGGGAGCCTAGCATCATGAGATTCTCCTCCATTCTTGCCCTTGAGGGGTGGAAAATGTTCCACATCACATCGCCAAGCCTCCAGTAGCCTAGAGTCTTTGTGCTAGCGCCTCCAGCACCTCCTTCTTCTCCAGCGCCGTCACTGGAGTAGTCACGACGGTGAGGGAGATGGGTAGCCCATTCCAGTCACTAGGCCTCATATCCAAACCGCCAGATCCTCTTCTTTTCCTCTCCTCTTGCTCATCGTGTAATTGGATGTAAGATCAGGCCATGGGAAAGCCTGTGATTGCACCCCAATCGTCGTCGCCGGTGAGATATGATTATCGGTAACCATCGGTCTTTTAAAAAAAAAAGAATAAAGTTTTCTTTTAATAAACTTCTGAGCGTTTCTTTTATTACACTGAGGTCCTTCTTTTCTTACAAATAGGTCCTTTCTCCTTACAATTAGGTCCTTGCCTTTGATTTTAAATCTTTTGAATAATGTTTGATTTGAAAATATTGCAATGTGCCCCCTATATATGCTGGATAATGTTTCCCATGCTTTAAAATTTGATATAAAACCTCTGAGTTTCTTTTCATGCATTTAAGTTTAGCTTTTTTGCATAAAAAACCTTGAGCTTTGTTGAAATAGTTCTGAATGCACATTTCTATGTCAAAATTGCAAGTTAAACCTTGAGAATTCAAATATTTACTCAAATGTGACCTGAATTGCATTTTAGCACCTGAATTTCACTGATTTCTCACTAGATGTATATTTTCTAGGATAGAATTATAGAATTGTCCCTGAATTTCAAAATTCCAAATTTAAGCTCTTTTTCTTGCACTTTTGACCCTGAATTTCTTCAGAATTGCATTAAATACATGTTTTAATGGCAAAATTGCATATTGACCCCTAGGGATTTTGATTTTGACCAAGAATACACAGTTTTGCACATTTGACCTTAGATTTCTTCAAAATTACATAAAATGTGTTTTCCTATGTATTTTTGCTATTTAACTTCAGAATTCCAGTTTTCACTCAGAATTTGGGAATTTTGCACAAAAGCCCATGCAATTTACATTTTTACGCTCACACATGCATTTGCACATTTTATTGCACTTTTTCATGCATATTTTCTTGTGCCTTCTTCTTTGCATCATGCACGCATTTCTAACTCATTTCAAGCTTGGTTTTTCCATTGTTTCCCGGATTTCTTCCAACTTTCGCGATTTTGATTTGATTTGGCTTTCCATCGCCCAAGGGCATACATTAACAAGCTTAACAATGCCGACATTGTCCCGAATGAGGATTATTTCCCCTAATTTGATTTTCTTGGATTTCTTCGAGTTTCCGCTGATTTACGTGATGCTTTCCGAGAGTTTCTTGATTTTCATGATTTTCCTCATCACTCATGGGCATACAGTAAAGCAGCATTCTCAATGCCTACATTTGTTACTCGGATTATCTTTTTCCTTTTATTCATTTCTTCTCTTTGATTTGGCATGTTTTCGTAGTCATCTTAAGCATGTGCATTCAGAATAGGCAAGCATACACACAATAGACCATTTAGCAAGTAGGGAACCTAGAACATCCGATTTCTTCGAGCGGATGCGGGTGCCTAACCCCTTCCTCATGCGTAATAAGAATCCTTACCCTTTCTCTGGCCTACATTGATTTGTGCATTACATTCATTAGGCATGAAGCATACATGTTTTCTTCACCTTGTTTTCTTTTTGTTTTTCCTTTGTGTTTGGTTTTCCTCGTCTTCCCATTACAAGACTAGGTGGCGATTCCTTTCCTTATCCTTTCTTATCATTCCTTAGTGTTTCCGAGTCTAGTCTTCTTTTTCGGATTCACCATCTTTGTTGTGACCGTATCGGGACTCCTCGTGTGCTTCCACACACTGTAAGGAGAGCTATGTAGGGTTCCACTGGCATGGTCACAATTACTCAGGAAATTCGGTAGACTGGATAAAAATAGAATACCAAAAAACATGTTTCCCAAAGAATCTGATAGAAATTTCGACAGATCGAAATATTTCAGTGTATTGATCTTGAGATTTTCGGTTGATCAATCCAAATCAGAAGACCGAACCAGGAAGTCTAACTAGGCTTAGGGAAATTCAGTTGACCAAAATAATTCGACAGACCAAATTAGAGAATTTTGGCAGATCGAAAATTTTTCATGTACCGAACCAGAATTCTTTTACAATATATCTGATATTTCACATATTCCTAAGTCCTTTCTAATTTTAATAAATTGATGTTCATCTAGGGGGTTTAGTGAATATATCAGTTAATTGTTCATTTTTTGGTATAAATTCTAATTTTATATCATTTTTTATGACATGATCCCTAAGAAAATTGTGCCTAACTTCCATGTGTTTAGTCCTAGAGTGTTGTACCTGATTTTTTGACAAGTTAATAGCACTAGTGTTGTCATAATAGATTTATATTGTGGGTAATGGTAAACCAAAATCTTTTAAAGTTTGTTTCATCCATAACTCCTGTGCACAACAACATCCAGCTATAATATATTCAGCCTTAGTTGTTGAAAGAGCTACACTATTTTGTTTCTTGCTAAACCAGGAGACTAATGAGTGTCCTATGAATTGGTAAGTGCCACTAGTGCTCTTTCTCTCAGTTTTACATCCAACATAATTAGCATCACTATATCTAACTAAATCTGTAACGCCCCTCGTGCTACACAACAATACAGACACCACCCAAAGCAAATAATTAAATGTAATTTAATAGAGCTAAATAAGTAAAACCAAATACCCAGACATGTGTGTGGCTAAAGTGACTCTGAACAATGCACTAGATAAGACTGCAACTCCTCTTAAGCACCTAAGACAAGGTAAAAAGGAAAACCACACGTGAGTCACAGGAGTGTCACCCAGTACATGCTCCAAAAACAACAACAAAACCAACAAAAAACTTTACATGGTTAGGAAAACTTAAGAAACCTCAAACATCGAAAAGCCAACACACACAACTCGGTAAAACCAGTAGAAGATGTGCCATTTCAAAACTTTCTTTTCCTTTCATTTAAAACCTCATGCTCATTAGTACGTCTTTATGTACAAATCAAGAAACCATTTTCATCTAGGCTTTCAGCCTAAAACACAATTCATTCTATTATCACAAATCACAATAAACCAAGGTTGGAAACTAGCTCAACCACAAATCTCAATTCATATCTTAAAACTGGTCGTATCACCCTGGCCATAGGCGACCGATTTGGCCACAAGAAGTTGTCGAGGCTCCATCCTCGACCACACTGTAGTGCTGTGGTGAACCACCCCACGCATGACTTCGACTACCCAAACTACAGCCCCAAAAGCGTACCCTCAATGGTACAAGCATGGAGTATGTCTTCTCGATGTCCTAGTGCCCGAGCACCTGGGCACTCTAACCCCAGACCCGACCAACGTCGACACTAAGGGTAGTCTGGGTCTACCGTATCTCGAGTCCTACAGTACCACCACAGTCTCGAGGCTCCTACCCCAAACCGCAACTCGACAACCATGACCAAGGACACGTATCCGACATTTCTAGAGGTCTCACTACTCCTGTTAGCAAGTCCTAGCCTAAATGTGGCTCCTACAAATCTTAGGAATCTCTTTTAAAACCATATGCAGTTTCCATTTCAAATCACTTTGCAAAACCAGTTTTCATTCATAGAAACCCTTTATAAATATCACACATCATTATTTACATTTATCATCTATGGTTCTCAAAACCATTCATTCACATTCTCATTCATTCCTTGGTTCATAATACCCTGTATGGACCCCTTTCATGGGTCTACAATCAATTCCACACATTTCATGTATTTCATGTTTTAACATTTCATGGAAAACACCATTAAAACAATATGTTCACATGAGACATCTCATAAATCATATCTATGCATTGAATACATTCATCATGCATTTATTCCATTTTATCAGCATTTTACAAGATATTAATCAATATGGGTCTGGGTCCTAATTCAACATACCAAATAGGATCTGGTCGATCGAAAATCCCTGATTCAGTTGACCAAAACCTTTCGGTCATCCGAAATTCTATCAGTATATCAGTTCCCCTGTTGAATAGTCGACTGAACTTAGTCGATCGTTCGAAAACTCCTGATTCGATCGATCGAAACCTTTTGGTCATTCGAATCAGTGGCTCAGGGGACTCTACCTGGGGCATTTCGGCATACCATTTTCTACGATTGCAGAGAATGACCCCCATCTCATGCCATCTCTTCTCCCTAAAATGGGAGTAAGGGGTGGACCCATCTAATCTACAACATAAATCACAAATAAAACATGAGGTGTAGACCTCCAAATCTACTTCAAAACCCCTTAATCCATTCATAAAACCATTAAGTATGTTGTTCTATAGAAAATCACAAAGACATAAAGTTCATATGAAGTTACTGTAGCATGCATCTCCCCTTGCTCCATCTCCCCTTCTTATTAACCCCTCCGCCATTGCCACCCTGCCACCCCAGAATCCTGTCGGTTGACCTCTGTCAGCCCCTACCATGAAGTGACAGAGCGTGCATGCCTCTCGCATTAAGGCTCACGGGCTTGAGATGGAAGGGGGGCTTGTGAATGAAGGGTTGGACCCTTGACCAAGACCAAGACTAGTCATGTCCAGGTGGGTCCCACACACCCACATCGGTCCACAAGCACAAACAGGTGCACAAAAAGCCACGAAAACATACAACCAGGGAAGCCAAAACACAAAGAGAGAGACCACAACAACAACCACAACATCTGATTATCCATTAATAAACTATATTTAAATAATACAAGTTCCATGGTTTTGCATTAAATGGAAAATCAGGCATAGGTGTTACATCATGCCCCCTCAAAAGAATTTCGTTTCCAAAATTCACTATTCAAACAAATGGGGGTACTAGAGCTGCATGTCTGTTTCTTGCTCCCAAGTTGCCTCCTCAACACCATGGTACTACCATTAAACCAGCACAAGAGGTATCACCTTGTTCCTGAGGACCTGTTCCTTTCTCTCAAGGATTTGCACAGTGTCCTCCACCATAGACAAGTCTTCCTGCAACTCATCTAGCTGAACTGAAATCACTTGGGATGTAGTGGCCAAACACTTTCTCAACATCGAGACGTGAAACACACTATGCACGCTCGAGATCTATGGAGGTAAGTCCAACAGATAGGCAACTTCCGCGACCCTTCTGGCTATCCTGTAGGGTCCAATGTAGTGAGGACTCAGCTTTCCCTACTTCCCAAATCTAAATACACCTTTTGTTGATGACACCTTTAAGAAGACGAAGTCTCTAACCTTAAACTCCAAAAGTTATGCCTCCGATCAACATAACTCTTCTGCCTTCTCTATGCAACAGCCAATCTCTTTCTGATTAGATCCACTTTCTTTGCATACTGTTGCACAATTTATGACCCCACGAGCTGTCTCTCGCCTACTTCCTCCTAGCAGGTAGGTGTCCTACAAGGTCTACCATACGATGTCTAATATGGTGCCATACCTATGCTAGAGTGATAGCTGTTGTTGTAGGCGAATTCAATCAACGGAAGATGATCTTCCCAGCTCTCTCTAAAATCTAATGTGTAGGCCCCCTCAACATGTCTTCTAAAGTCTGGATAGTCCTCTCAGTCTGCTCGTCTGTCTGAGGATGGAAGGCTATGCTAAAATGCAGAATGGTGATAAAAGCCTCATGCAATGCTCCCTAAAATCTAGATGTAAACCTGATGTCCCTATCAGACACAATGGACACCAGAACCCCATGCAGTTGAACTATCTTAGCCACATACAACTCTGCCAATTGAGCTAATGGGAGATTCACCCTCATGGGTAAAAAGTATGCTGACTTTGTGAGATGATCCATGATCACCTAGATGGCATCGTTCTTCCTCTTGGTCTTGGGCAGTCTTGTCACAAAGTCCACTGATACATGCTTCCATTTCCAAACCGGAATATCCAAGGGTTGTAGCGTTCTCCTGGGCTTCTGGTGTTCAATCTTTACCATTTGGCAGGTTGCACAGCTCATCACATGCTCAGCTATCTCTCTCTTCATTACAGGGCACCAAATTTTTTTTTCCAGATCTTTGTACATCTTGGTGCTCACAGGATGAATCGTATACTTAGACCGGTGGGCTTCATCGAGTTGTCTCTGTTTCACTTCCTCCAACTAAGGTACATACAGACGCAGATCATATCTGAGTCCTCCATCTATACCAACAGAGAAGTGAGGTGCCTCCCTTGCTTCTAACTTTGCCCAAGCCACCTACACAAAGGGGTCAAGTTGTTAAGCAGCCACAATAGTCTCCAATAATCTTGGGCGAACAAACATATTTGCCACCCAAACTCCTACAAGTCCCTGATACTGTCTCAAAGGTCTACACCCAACCAAATCTTCTAGCATACGCCATTCCTTGATCATAAGGTTGGCCATCATGTGGGTGCGCCTACTCAGGGCATCATTGACTACATTAGCCTTCATAGGGTGATAGGATAGGCTAAAGTCATAGTCCTTGAGGTATTCTATCCATCTCCTGTACCTCAGATTCAAATCCTTCTGAGTGAAGATATACTTTAAACTCTAGTGATTTGTGAATACCTCAAACTGCTCACCATACATGTAATGTCTCCAGATCTTCAGTGCAAACACTACTACAACCATCTCCAAATCATGAGTGGGGTAGTTCCTTTCATGGTTCTTCAGTTGGTATGAGGCATACACCACAACTCTCCCATGCTGCATCAGTACACACCCCAATCCTGTCCCACAAGCATCGTAGTATACTACAAAGCCTCCACTCCCAAAGGGTAGAGTCAAAACTAGAGATGTGACTAGCCAAGTCTTGAATTCATTGAAGCTCTCTTTGCATTGCCAATCCTTGATGAAATGAACTTCTTTCTATGTCAATCTGGTCAAAGGTGCTGCAATCTTGGAGAAGTCCTGTATGAACCATCTATAATAGCTAGCCAAGCAAAAGAAACTTCTAATCTCTGACACCGTTTTGGGTCTGATCCAACTGCCGACTGCTTCAACATTGGCTAGATCCACTTTAATCCCCTCACCTGAAATAATGTGGCCAAAGAATGTGACCTCTTCCAGCCAAAACTCACATTTAGAGAACTTTGCGTAGAGTTGGTGCTGCTCTGGAGTCTCTAGCACAATTCTCAAATGCGTTTGGTGAGTCTACACATTAGGAGAATATATCAGCACGTCATCAACAAATACCACAGCAAATTGATCCAGGTAGGGTTTGAACACCTTGTTCATCAGATCCATGAAAGCAGCTGGTGCATTTGTCAACCCGAATGGCATAACCAAAAACTCATAATGGCTATACTGAGTATGAATAGCTGTCTTATACACATCAGTTTCTCGGATCTGTAACTGGTGATATCCTGATCTCAAATCAATCTTTGAGAAGATTGAAGCCCTTTGAAGCTGATCAAATAATTCATCAATCCTGGGCAGAGGATATTTATTCTTGACTGTAATCTGGTTTAGCATCCGATAATCAATACAAATACAGAGTGAACCATACTTCTTCTTAATGAATAGTACTGATGCACCCTAAGGTGACACACTCGGCCTAATAAATCCTCTATCCAGCAACTCCTGGAGCTGATTCCTAAGCTCCCTCAACTCCGCTAGTGCCATCTGATAAGGAGCCTCCGAAATAGATCTAGATCTTGGCACCAGGTCAATCTAGAACTCAACTTCCCGGTGTGGTGGCATTTTAGGCAAGTCCTCAGGAAAAACATAAGGATATTCTTGAACCACCAGTATATCTAGTATCCTGAGAGTAGAAGAAGAAGACACCGTCACACTTGCCAGATATCCCATGCAACCTCTATATAGGTGGTGGTAGGCTTTGATTGTAGAAATTATCTTCTTCTATTCTCCCGGTCAAGTCCCTTGCACCACACACCACCCTTGACCCAGGCATCCTGCCAGAACTCTCCTCTTTACACAGTCGATGAGAGCTGAATGTTGTGCCAACCAGTCCATCCCCAAGATGATGTCATATTCCTACATATCCATCACTATTAGATTGGCTCTGAAGTCTTGGTCCCCCAACTTCACATTGACTAACTACAAATATTTCCATGCTAAGTTGTGCTCTCCTAGTAGGGTCACCACGTCAAGATGGAAAGCCAACTTAGCCGGCCTGTCTCCAATCTCAGTAGCAAATGACTCAAAGATAAAAGAAAAAGAACTCCCTGAGTGAAACAAGACTCTACTATACAATCAACCACAAGAAAGGAACCTAGATATTGTGACCGTGTCCGTGACCGAGCCCGCCCCGGAGAGGAGGAGGGGTAGGGGAGGAGACCACAACCATGCCAATGATGGCGAAGGCGCAAGGATAAAAGAAAAGAGAAAAGGGAGTCGCCACCTAGTCTTTAAAGGGAAAGACGAGGAAAACCACAAATGGAAGAATGCATGAGATGCAAATGGGATGGCTGGATGTATGCTAACCAGAGGATGGGTAAGGATTCCTATTACACACGAGGAAGGTGTTAGGCACCCTCGTACGCCCGAGAAACTCGGTCTTTCTA
>JAMKQA010047432.1:0-16134 GCA_024699735.1 Posidonia australis | reverse complement strand
TTTTGTGCTTGCTTGTAGTTGGGTGTTTTGGGGGCGCGTACTGGGTGACTTAGATGTCACTCACGCGTGCTGTGTGTGTTTCAGGTGCAGACCGCGTGCAGCCAGTTTTCGGTGCAGGAATCGGAGTTTCTAGCCGCGCATCGAAATCCTAGAGGTGAGCCTGGTTACAATCTTTTTGTTATGTAATTGTGTAATTAGGCTTGTGATGCTATTGTTTGGTAGCGTGCCCGGGTTCGAGGCGTTACAAAAAAGTATCCTAGCAAAATCCTATTTCTCTTGTAGTGAGGAGATCAAATCTACTATATTTTAGGAGTACAATGATGAGAGAAGTGCTTAGAAAAGTTATAGCCGCCATCCTCTATATTTACAAGCCAAAAAATCAAGTTACAAAATCCTAAAATATGAGTTATATATTTGTAATCTGCCACCACAGACATTCTCGACCGACATCTGTTGAATCTCTGAATTCAAATCTGAAATGCTATAGATGAAGTAGACATCTAGAGTAGACGTCCGTTTTTTGACTATGATGATAACATACTTCAGTAAACGTCGGTTTTTCTCACAATTTTCGGTAGTGCTCTAGTGGACGTCCGAAGTGGACATCCATTTTTCGCCTATTTTGAGGATCTCCTTTTCAACAATCATGCTGACATTCCATGCAGACGTCTGTCAAATAGTAAACATGCCAAATAAGGTTAATTCAAGACACACATCTCAATAGAACTTGACCTTGACTTGAATTCTCTCAAATGTGTGGTTCTCCTGTCTCTCCGCTAAGGCCCATTGCTTTAAAACTTGCATAATCCAAAACTCGATCTTGATTAGTGGAAGAGCCTTGGTCATCATGTCGATCGAATTGTCTACTATACCAATCTTTATTACTTGAATCACATCACATGCAATCACTTCACGTATGAAATGGTACCTGACATCAATGTGCTTTATTCTCTTATGAAACATCTGATCCTTTGACAAATGAATAGCACTTTGACTGTTACAATGCACAATAAAATCATCTTGTCCTAAGTTGTGCTCAGTAAACAATCCTTTCAACCTTATGACTTCTTTGATCACCTCTATTAAAGTCACATATTTAACTTCTATGGTAGACAACGTTATTGTAACTTGCAAAGTTGACTTCCAACTAACCACACAACCTCCAATAGAGAATAAATATTCAGTAAGGGATCTTCTTTTGTCACAGTCAGTTCTAAGGTATCATAGAACCCGCTTTACTGCTTGCTATTGCTTATTTCTTAAATTTACTATATATCTACTGACAACATTAATAGCCTATGTAATATTTGGACTAATGCAAATCATAGTATACATGATATTCCCAACTGCATTAGAATAAGGAACACGAAACATGTAAGTTTTTTCTTTTTCTGTCTGTGGAGATTGGTTTGCAAAAAACTTGAAATGTACTTCAAGAGGAATTTTTTCTGACTTGGAGTTTTCCATCTTCAACCATTGTAGAACCTTCTTCAAGTATTTCTCTTGACAAAGATACAACTTCTTGTTCATTCTGTCCCTATGGATTTCCATGTCAAAAAATTTCCTTAATAGTCCTAAATCCTTCATTTCAAATTCTCCACTCAACATGACTTTCAAACAACAAATCTCATGTTTATTAGTGGCTATAATCAACATATCAACAACATATAAAAGCAAATAAATAAAAGAGTTATCATCAAGTTTTTTCGTGTAAACACAACTGTCATAACTACTTCAATAATATTTGTGTGTAACTGTAGACACCCCATATTTTACAGGTAGATTTGGATGAATACAGGAGAGAGGACGTGACCTATGAAGTTACTGGACCCACTCACTTTCTTCCATAAACACCACAATAATGTTTGTCTTAACCATTGGTTGCCAATTGGTCCTTTAAAGGATGGTCAACAACTCAAGGGTTGCTTGACTTGCCTTTGTTGGACTAGCCAGTATTTCCAAGCAATTATATATGGCGTGTCTTCCAAGCGTGTATAGCTAGCAAAAGTAAGTGGTGGAAATAGCTAGCGAATGCTCTGTTTCAGAAATAGAAGGCACTGGTGTCATATTTCTTTGATGATTCACCTTATCTTCTTCACTAACGACTAGGATTTGTTCAGGACTTGATCTTTAGGTGTCCAGAACCTTAATGCCCCTGATCTAATGTCAAATTCACCTAGGATAGCCACTGAGACCCATCGCTGTGGTCTGCTTCCAGCCGTTACACATCCATGGCCTTGGATTACTCCCGTTGCCTATTTAAAGGCCTTTGCGTCGCGCTAAAGGGATCATCAGAGAGATCGCCATTCTTATCACTCTCTAGCTAAGTGCTCCAGCATCTCTCCAGTTCTCGTCCTTTCTCGGTGACCCGTTCTCTGGCTCCGGTTCTCCTAACGACGATTCAGTCATTGTCAACCTTGCTCGGGCTTTGAGGAGTCTCCGGAGAACTACAACACATCACAGGTAAGTCCCTCATCTCCCTATGTTTCCATTTGCATCATACGTGAGTGTGCGAGACGTCGGAGATTTCCCGACACCGATGGTGCATGCCAGAGGGAGTAATGCAATGCGTTTCCATTGTAACTCCTGTTTAGGCCTCCTTAGAGTCTCCTCCGCCTTCCTAGACTTCTAATGGAGTCCACTAGTCTCGGATGAGGTCGATCAGCACTCTCTCCGATGAGGTAGGCCGTTGGAAGGACGAACAATCCTCCCACTGATTTTTTGGTTTATCATGTTTCCCTCACTCTGACTTTGCTTCTCATCATCCCTTCTCCACCTCCCGAGCTTCGCTTAATCTCAATGAAGCTCGTCGGTCATCTTCGATGGCCGACCGCAGCTTGCTCCGATGAGGTAGGTGGGAGAGGTGATCGAGAGTGCCACCGAAGGATCTAAACCGCCAAAGTGACCCCTCTTGGATCGCCTTTGCTTCTTGAGCCCTTTTATCTCCCTCAGATGTCTTGCTTCACCTCCGTCAACCTCGTCGCCTTCCACCGAAGCTGATAGACCAGTTCTCTGATGAGGTGGAAGGGGAGGACGATCCAACAAGCTCCCTTTTCAGCCGAAGACATGAATAAACTCCCCGTGCCACTCTTATGCTTCTCCGATCGAGTATCAAGCCTTTCAATGCCTTCTTATCAAGATTAAATCAGAGTTCAGCAACTAGACTGGTGACAGATCTATGAGGATCTTTAGGCTTCACTAGAGGGGGGTGAATAGTGATTTTGTGAATAATCAGCACATTTTAGAGTTTGTTTATCAATTTACAATATTACAAGTAATTTAAATATAACTAGGAAATTGATATTATGTTAAAGCATACAAAGAAAGGGGATGAGAGACAATGAATATGCACAAGTAGATTTATAGTGGTTCAGCCTCCCCGACTTAGTCCACTCCTCGAGAACCCCTCAAGAAATTCACTAACCTGATCTTGTTCCGGGCCAAGATCGCGTACACCCTTGACGAATCCTCGCCAAGCTCCGCAAGAAAACGCGGCTTCCTTCTCTCAATTCGAAGAAGAACCTTTACACTTGGATTTTACAACTCTTTTTCTACAATCTCCCAAACTCAATTTAGCTAAGTGGATGGGTAAAAATGGAGCACTCTTGCCTTGGGAGTTTTTCTAATGAGATAGGAGTAGAATGTTTGGAAACTTGAGTAGCTTGAAGCTCTATGTGAGTAGAAAAGTATCCCTACCTTATGGGTGAAGAACAGGGGCCTATTTAAAAACATGGGTATAAGAATGTGTCTAACTTCTCTCTAATGTTCAGCAACGGCTACTGGTTCGGTATGCCGAAATCAAAACGGTCGACCGAAAATGCAACGGTCGAGCACTTCAGTATACCGAAAATAATTCGGTATGCCGACAACCTCTGATTCGGTATGTCGGTGAATTTCGGTATGCCGTTCTAGGTTTCTGTACTGGCTTTTCTAATCTGCACATATTTCGGTATACCGAGGAAATTTGGTATGCCGAAAATGCCCTTAGTCCTTTAATGAGTGTTTTTTAATGAATTGTTGGTTTTAGGGCTAAGGCGATTTTCCTATAGCTCTATGTGGATATTTGGGAGATTAATATAAGTTCCTAGGTACACGAATAAATAGAAAATTACATCAAAATAATTACAAATATTATTCAATTTTTCTTCTCCTTTTCCTTGAATTCTTCTTGGTGGCACGTATGTCTCTGTCTTCATTGAATGTCTTCCTTTTTATGCTTGAATCTTCTAAGTTCTTCAATGGTCTTCTTTGCATATATGAACTATGAAATATTCTCATAAAGCACATTAGTCTTTTGTTATCATCAAAATCAAGATATGGCTAATAAAGCCAACAGGATCACGTAGTTCTCGATGACGGTGGAAGCCAGCAATCTATCTTGGTGTGTGGAACAGGCGGTTATAGGCAATGGTTTCAGTTAACGAAATCAGTTGGCCAAAATCCTCAGCGTGGGGTCCAAGAATCCAGGCAGTTATAATCGATTCTTTGCTTCTTGGTTTGACTACTCGTAGACTTCATGATTTCTATTTGGATTCCTCCGTCATCTATATTTCATCCTAGGGCATATAATATTTTGGCATGATTTGTCAAAAATGCCCTTCCTTTGCAATTTTATCATTTCTCCCCTTATTTGCCGATTTTCATGATTTTTTACGATTTTGATTTATTTTGGAAATTTATCGCCCCTGGGCGTACATTAACAGGCTTGACAATGCCGACATGGACCTCAATACGGATTATTTTTCCCTTGACTTTCATGAGTTTTACCAGTTTCCGCTATTTTGAGTGACGTTCTCCAAATATTTCTGATTTTCCATAATTTTCCTACCTTCCAAGGGCATATAGTAAAATGGCATTCTCAATGCCTACATGGTCTCTCAAATTATTTTCCTTATCATTTCTCTTTTATTCACTATTTTCGTGGAGATTTGTGTCATGTTTTCGCATTCATCCTAGGCATGTACATTAGAAGTAGACAAGTATACACACACTTGATCATGAGAAAGCGGTTAACCTTGAAAGACCGATTTCTCAGGCATATGGGGGTGCTAACACCTTCTCCATGCGTAACAAGAATCCTTACATTTTCTCTGGCCCACAGTAATTTGTGCACCACATCCATTAGGTACGGAGCGTACATGTGTTTCTTTGCATTGATTTCTTTGAGTTTTCTTTGTGTTTGGTTTTCTTCATCTTTTGCAATAAAAGACTAGATGACGACTCATTTTCCTTATCCTTTTTCTTATCCTCTTTTGGTGTTTCTAAGTCGAGTATTCTTCCTCGGATTCACAATCTTTGCCGTGACCATTTCGGGATTCTTCATGTGTTTCCACGACAGGGTTCCACCGACATAGTCACAGTAATCATGAAAGCATCAAACCTCTTATACCATTACCTCAATGATTACTTCAAGTCATACAGTAACTTCTTTAACAATTAAAGTTGATGTTTTTTTCTTTCAACCACAAAACCTTCTGGTTACTTTATATAAATTTGTTCATCAAGTTCTCCACATAGAAAAGTCGTTTTCACATTTGGTTGCTTTAACTCCATATCATGAGCTGCTACTAAGGTTAACAAAACACAAATAAAAGAGTGTTTCACAAAAGGTAAAAAGATATCATTGTAGTCAATACCTTCAACCTAACTATATTCTTTAGCAACTAAACGGGCTTTATATTTTATATTTGTGGCTCCATGTGTGTCCTCTTTTCTCTTGAGCACCTACTTGTAGCTAATAATTTTCTTTTCTTTGGATGAATTTACCAAAGCCAAGGTTGTATTCCTTTGTAGAGACACCATCTCCTCATTCATGACAAACAACCAAGAAGTTGGATCATGAGCAAAAATAGCCTTGGTATAAGAAGAGGGCTCACTTCCATCTGTGGTTTCCTCAGCCACTAAAAGCGCATATGCTATAGCTGAATGGGCATACCTTGGGTTTGTTTTAATAGTCCTCCATGATCTCCCTTTGGCAATGTTGTATGGCTCTTCTTGAACTTCTTCCTCTTCTTCATGCTCTCTATCATGACATCAATTGCAATAGGTCGTAGATACTCAGTTTTTAGCTCCACCTACTTTGATATACTCTCTTGAGCGCTTGTATCGTTAGTAGCAACAAAACCATCCTTTGGGGATAACAAAGTTGATTCATGAAAAACTACATTCCTATCTATCAACAGTCTGGACGTCTTTGTATCAGTACACCACAACTTATAGCCTTTCACACCAGGAGCTAACCTAAGGAAATGCATTTTCTAGCTCTAATATTTAAGTTTCCATCATCACAATGAGGATAAGCAGGCCAGCCAAATTTTTTTAATTAGAATAATCAACAGGAGTACCAGATCATACTTCTTCTGAAGTCTGAAAATTAGTAGCTAAGGTCGGAGACTTATTCACTAAATAGCATATAGTAGACATAGTCTCAATCTAAAAAGATTTTGGGCATGTTTGTACCTCAGAATTGAAAGGAAATAAAAAATATCAATCAACTAAAAACCAAAGGAAATAAAAATTAACAAAATTTATTTTCCATTTGACCAATTTTCTGGTGTTTGTGTTTGTCATTAGAAACAAATAGAAAATAAAAACGATGTGTTTATGCTTGCCAATGGCTTCAGATGGAAACCTTTTATATATGTATCCCTTGATCCCTAATCAATAATAGATCATCATTTTTTCCTTTAATCTTTACAATTGGATTTAGTTTATAACCATAAATCTTCATCCAAAGATAGGATTGACAAATAAAGTAATAATCCAGATATAAGAAATAATATGAATACAGCTAACTGTGTATTATGCTATTGTGCTACACGTTGCTATCAATTCTTAAAGATTTCCATAGATGGGTAATGAAGTTGCTGGCATGATAGGTTCAAATCACATATGTACAACAATTTAACAATCCTATTGACGGAACTAACTCCTTTCAGCTATCAATCATTTTGCAACACCAAGTAGAGAATGCTGGAAGCTCGCAATAGGATGGAGGGAACCAGAAGACAGAATCGACACAAATGTGAGAGAGCCAGAAGACAGAATAAGCACAAATGCACAAACTGACTAACAAAGTAAGTTGGATGCTAATTTGGCCTCCTCCCGCCGATTCCACCCCCTTGGTTGTGCCCTGGAGTTGGAGGACAACGTGGAGGGTGGACTCCTTCTGGATGTTGCAGTCAACGAGGGTGCGACCGTCCTCGAGCTGCTTTCTGATGAAAATGAGGTGCTACTGGTCCGAGGGGATGCCCTCCTTGTCCTAGATCTTCGCCTCTACATTGTCGATGGTGTCCGACAACACCACCTCAAGGGTAATCGCCTTCCTCGTCAAGGTCTTCATGAAGATTTGCATCTTTGCAAGCGCTAAGGTAAGGGATTTTCTCTAGTTTTCATCACCAAGTGGTGACACAGAGGAAGAAGAAAGGAGGCAGAGTGAAGGAGGACGAAGAAGGAGGGGGAGAGAGGAGAAAGAAAGGGAGAGTGAAGGAAGATGAAGGAGATGGGGGTGCATTTCTATTCAAATTCGAACCTAAACCAATGGAAACAAAAATCCACTCCCTTTTTATATTCTAGAAACGAACAAAACGAACAGAAACTATTTTCTTTTCCAGTGAATGTACAAAAACCATTTTAAAAAGTGATCAAAGGAAAATCAATTTCCTTTCCTTTGGTTTCCTTTGGAATCTGATGGTACAAATCCTCCCTAAAAAAACCTGCATTCAACAGTATACACGAAACTCTTTCGACCAAAGTTCTGTTCATTCTTTCTACAACACCATTCTGTTGAGGACTGTACGAAGTAGTACGATAATGCCTTATGCCTTCATTTCTGTAAAATTCGTTAAACTGAGAGTTACAAAATTCTAATCTATTACTTGTTCTAAACCACTTGATTTTTTTTCCTATCTAATTCTTCATTAGAGCTTTCCACTACTTGAAGTACTTAAGTGTCTCATCTTTGTACTTCAACACGTAAACCTATACTTTCCTTGAGAAATCATTTATAAAGGTTAACATGTAACGGGCAACTCCAAGAGATAGAACACATGACGAACTCCACAAATCTAAGTGAACATAATCCAACTTGGCTTTTGTCATATGGATTCTTATCTTAAAGCTCACTATTTTCATCTTTCCAAGTACACAATGCTCATAAAAATCAAGCTTACCCGTGCATTGGCCACTAAGGAGTCCCTTTTTGCTCAACATTGTCATCCCCTTCTCACTCATATGTCCTAATCTCAAATGCCATAGTCTTATTGTATCCTCTTTTGGATTAGGTGATGATGATATCGTTGAAGTATTGGAATAAGTGACTGTTCTTCCTTTCAAAATATAAAAGCTTCCAACACGCTTGGCCTTCATAATCACCAAAGTTCCTTTGAAAACTATTAATACTCCGCCTTCCGTTGAGTATTTCAACCCATTTGCTTTAAGAATACCCAAAGAGATGAGATTCTTCGCTAAATCTGGAACATGATGAACGTTGGATAATGTCCTTACTACACCATCATGCATCTTGACTTTAACAATATCTCTTCCAACAGTCATCCATGGTGTATCATTTCCCATGAGCATGTCTCCACCTTCAATTGATTCATAAGTGGAAAACTAATCTTTGTTAGGACACATGTAATCAGTACAACTGGAGCCAAGTATCTATTCATCATTGTATTTGCTTTCTTTCATGGTCAAAATAACAAAACTGTCTAAATCTTCATCAGGAATATTGGGTTGGACTGCATCGAACTTACCTTAATTCTTGCTCTTAGTCTTTCTCTTTTGTTTGTTCTGAAGCTTGTGACATTCCTCTATAATATGACTCTTCTTCTTGCAATAGTTAAAAAATTTGGATTTTCCCTTTGATTTAGATCTGGATTTATTCTTGTTGTTACTTAAGCCTTTCTCAGTGAATCTTCTCCTTATGAGTAAGGCTTCACTCTTCACATCTCCTTCTCGAGTTAATTCTTTATCCATCAATTCTTTTAAAAATAGGGATTTCTTTACATCTTCAAAAGAGATATAATCTTTTTCATAGATAAAAGTTTCCCGAAAATTCTTGAAAGATGATGGGAAAGAGCCTAACAATAACATGGTTTGGTCCTCATCCTCAATCTTAACATCAACACTCTCTAAATTTATAATAATAGAGGTAAATTCATCCAAGTGTTGTTTAATCGATAGACATTCACCCATCTGAAGCAAAAATAGCTTTTGCTTCAAGTGTAGACGGCTTGCAAAATACTTCGTCATATACAAGGATTTAAGTTTCCGCTAGGTACTTGCTACACTTTTCTCATAAACGATATCACACAATGCCTCATTAGACATGGACAATTGAATCAAGATTAATGCATCGTCATCAAGTTCCTCCCACTATTTCTCTAACATTACGTTGGACTTTATCTCCTTCCCAAGGATGGCCTTCTTTAACCAGTTCTAGATCAAACAACCTCGCATCTTTACTTATCATAGACCAAAGTTTATATCTCAGTCTAATTTTTCAATCTCGAACTTCATTGTTGACATCTTCATATAAACAAACAAACAAGACAAAGCAACCAAACTCTAATAACACTTGTTGAGAAGAGGAATATATATCCGATTTGAAAATATAGATTGCAATTTAGAATATTATTTAAAAAATATATGAAAATATGTAAAATCACACAAACCAACAACAAAACACGTGGAAGAAGAAAATAGGATAAAATAAAGAAAAGGAAAAAAAACACTAAAAAATAACACAAAGATTTACATGATTTGATCGAAACCTACATCTATGGAAACGAGAAAATCAAATCTACTAAATTTTAAAAATACAATAATAAAAGAGATACTTAAGAGAATTGTAATCATCGTCCTCTAAGTTTACAAGTAAAAAATTAAATTACAAAATCTTAAAATACACATTATATATTTATAATCTACTACAACGAACGTCCAGTGAATTTATAGATTCAAATTTAAAAAATTGCCTATGAAACAAACTTTTGTTTTCCATTATAATGATAACATGCTTCAACGAACATTCCATTCATTTTTCTCCTGAACTTCAACAATATTCAAGCAAACATCTTGAACATTTTTCCTTATTTTGAAGATCTCCTTTTCAGCGATAATACAAACATCGTCTTTGCAAACAATAAACTTATAATTCAAAACAAACGTCTCAACAGACACAAAATCCAATTATCCAAAACCATCTTGTAGGAACTAAGTGTGACGATATTTCTCCACATTTCGCATCAATTAACCCCATGTAACAGGATCACACTCACCCTAAGTCTCACGGGATCATATTGGAAAGAAAAGTGAGTTAACCTCCGTTTAATTAGACAATGGCAGGATATTTCAAAAGGAAGCAGACAAGTAACAAACAGAAAATTTAAATGCAAAATAGCTGCATAAGCATGGTAGAAGTGCATGCCATGAACACACTGGAAAACATTCACAATACCGTTTGCATACGGGGATACAAAAGTTGAGCCTAAAGAAATTTCTTTATTACACAAGGTATGGCTCCTGTAAGATCTTACATATTTCTGCTAAAACATAAAAGCACTTCACGACAAGCTTCGAACAACAGACTAAAGCATGGTAGAAGTGCATGCCATGAACACACAGGAAAACATTCACAATACCGTTTGCATACAGGGATACAAAAGTTGAGCCTAAAAGAATTTTTTTTATTACACAAGGTATGGCTCCTATAAGATCTTACATATTTCTGCTAAAACATAAAAGCACTTCACGACAAGCTTCGAACAACAGACTAAAGCTGATACAACATCCTTCAGCAAGCATCAGCAAACCTGGATTGAAAAGAGAAGAGCATGAGGACATTAAATTCGAGGAAATTGCTTAGATAGAGCATCAAACCAATTGTTCTATTTGGAACATTGTAAGCAGACGAAAAGGTAAAAGGTACAAAATTAAATCCCAGAACTTCTTTATATAACTATTTATTTTCCAAATTAAATTCAAGAATTGTTTATGTAACTCCTTATTTTCCAAACAAATAATTTTAATTATACACTTGGAAGTTTAAGATGAAATTTTTCATCAATCTGACAAACTCTAAAGTAGATGGCATATAGTGGGAACAAAAAGATGTGCGGCACCCTGGAAGAAAAAAGAAGGCGATGGAAAAAATTGTCCCTGAAATTTTAAAGCAAAAGATTTCTAGGGCATACAAACACCAGTAATGAGAACCAAAACAAGTAAAAACTTAAGCAAGAAGTAAACTAACCCCAACTCAGAGAGCTTCAGGTGAGCTTCAGTGTAGTCGGCAAAGAAAGCATGTTCATCCTGCACAAGGCAGCATACCAAAGATTAAAATATTAACTGCGGGCCATTGCTGTCCAAAAGAGTACATATATATTTACAGTTGGATGACATAGGAGTTTTAAAAGGTAAACCTCCGCATATTTATCTACGAGGGGGCGGAAGACTGCATCAGTCAACAGTGCCTTGTCAGAGGGCATCTGAAGAAGGCCTTCCTTGTCTCCAGTAAGAAGCTCTCTGTGAGAAGGCACAATATTTTTCTCCAGTTAAACACCAAACCTTTAGCAAATAGATAATCAAAACTGGACCAAATACCGAAATTAAGCTTTACTTGAAGTAGCCGTTGTCAAAGATGAGGGGATTTGTGGTCCAAGGTCCTTCGAACCCAGACCTATCAATGTGGGCTCGTCCCTAACAAACAGACCATATAATTTCAAATTAGAATCAGAAATGACCAAATGTGATTCAAAATACGTCCAAAGAACTGTCTCAGTAATAGCAGTGACAAGCACTTTTGCATGTGAGCTTACCAAGGTGTGCCCACCAGATAAAGCAACAATATCCTGTTCCGTAAGCCCCATTTGACTCTCAAAAACATCTCTCAAGTGATCGGAACCTGATGAATTGCAGAGAAAGAAACATTTTAAATTATCAAACTTGAAACAGTAATCTGCTTTGGTGAAATTCATTGCCCAAAACATCATAAGCGTGAAAACCAAACCGTTGCATGAAATGACTCGTAGTGAAAGATCTTAAAAACGAAATAATTGTACCTAGGTTGCCATTAGGAAGGCGGCCTTCCTCGGGAGGATTTTTCTTGTCCTGAAATAATTCACCAATGATTCACACAAAGCAGCAAATAACCAAAGAAGATAAATGTATAGAAAATGATGGATTTAAAACAGTGTTGGCATCTGTAATGTTCCAAAGGGACAAAACTAGGCAGAGGATATGTAGAGATCAAATTGACGACAATGCCACCAAACAACACATCTACACTTTTATAAATTTGCAAGAAAATAGAGAAAATAATAGTGAATAAAAGGAAGTTATCCAACTCATGCGACAAATATATATGAACAGCAGTTTGGCTAACCATTCAATACCATTACCAAGTCAATATCTAAAAATGAAGAAAGGAATATAGTTCTATTAATAATGTATGGCAGATATGGCACATAAATTTTCCACGTACGTAACTATAGCATTTTCTGGAATCATATAGCTCAAGCGTCCAAAGAGGTACATCTAAGCAACGATAAATTGAATTGGGAGAAAATCCAAACGATAATTTTAAAGAATAATTACTGTAATTAATGACAATAAATAATTAGAAACGTATATCTGTGTTTACCTGCCTACCCGGGTGGAAGGGAATCTCAGGTCCTCCTGTAATCTCAACTGCCACCACTCCAGCCAGCTGCATTAAATTATATCAAAACAATAGCTACAAACCTAATATATTAATCATGAGTACAACATTCTGAATCTCCGTACGATAACATTGTTTTAATGACGCCACAAAAGCACTGGATATTTTATTACTATCAAAAAAAAAAAAAAAAGAACAAGTTTTTGCAAATCTGACCTGGTAGAAGTCGGCATAGGAGAGGATCGGAAGCTCTTCCTTGATCGGTTCCAGCAGCTTGACGGCGATATCGAGGCCCGCGTTGGCAGCGTGCGCGAGCTCAGCGGGGCACCGCATGGTCCCGAACGGCCCACCGGTCTTCGTCGCCACATCAAAAGTTCCAGCCGAGTGCCACCTGATCGACGAAGCATAACAAAACTCAGCACAATCGAACTCCACTCATCTAGCAGGGAGGGAAAAGGAGGGTGGGAGCTTACGCAAGTCGGAGCATCAAGGGAGCGCAGTTCTTCTCGGCGATGAGTCCACGGAGCTTCCTCTTGCACTTGTCCACTGCCGCCAGGTACTCGGCGCTCACTGACGGGTAGTCCTTTCCCATTGCTGAGCTAAAAAAACCGCATCAACAAGATCCAAACTATTAGATAAGAGAAACAACGAGAAAATCACCGCAAGAAACTCATCATCTTCCGATCATTCCACAATAAAAAAAAACATAATCCCTCCATCTCCTCCCAAAGTGGAGAAAAACAAAACAGAAGCAGAAGCAGAAGCTTGTAGTTCGATCATGAACTCCGATTTGTTCCATAAACCGAAGAAATCAAGGCAAGAACAAGCAGAGTTAGAAGAACTCATCATCTTACATAATTTCCAAAGAAATGGACAAAAAAAAAGGGAAATCACAGCAGAAACCCACGAAGAACACATCCTTCTTCCACAACTAAAGAAAAAAACGATGGAAAAATAGACAAAAACTTCATAAAAAAACCACTGCATCTTCAACCAAGCACTCGAATTTCCACAGGAAAAAAACAGGAGAATCGCAGCAGAAACTCTACATCACTCGATCACTCCACCATTTTCCAACAAAATTGCATCAGACAATCACAAAAACAAAATCATCGTCCCCATCTTCTCTTTTTTGGTTACCTCTTGAACGCCACAAAAAATCTGTGCGAGAGGGAAGAGGACAGGAGCGGCGAGTGGGCAGCACAAGCACAGCCGCTCCCGCTTTTATAGGGGAGAGAGAAGGCTCCAGAGAAGGGAGACGGACCGTTGGATTGGACGGTTTTGACGATCGGGATTTCCAATGGGAGAGGAGATGTGTGGCGTTAATGGCGCCGGCGATGGACACGTGGAAGAGTACGGGCTTGGGTGGGCAGGAGGAAGAAAATAGAAGACGGAAAGGAACTGGATTGGGTGGGAAATAAAATATTACCTGTGTGACTTGGTAATGATGACCTTACGTGCGCCAATATTGATCCACTCTTGTTTAGCGCTTTTGTTTATTAAAATAATAATTTAAATTATTTTAAAAAACTAAAATATTTTATGTGATTGACAAAAAAACACATTTATAACTTATATTAATAATTTTGGACCACAAATTTAAGAATAATAGGAATAGACTATTCTAACTCATAAATGTAGAATCATGTCATTGATTAAATAATAACATGTCATATTATATGTCGAATTATATCACCTAATATACGAATCATATCTCATAAAAAAGATAATATACACTAAGAATCATTGATTAAATAATACTATGCCACATTATATGAATATAATGTTATTGTATAACGAATCATGTCACTTATTCTAATAATTACAGAGAATTATATCTTATTTTAGATTGCATATCTCTTTTGTCGAACATGTTGTGTTAGCCCAGTAGTGGACTTAAGTGGATGTATTATTTAGTATTTAAGAAGAGAAAGAGATGACAGGAGAGATACGAGATAAAAAAGAAAGGTAAATATGGATTAAATATTTTCGTATGTTAAGTTATTTTCGTTGATATTACATGATCACTTGGAAATTTTGAAGTAAATTATTATTTATTATTATTATTATTATTACAAAAAAAATCGGTTTAGGTGGCAAGTGTGAACGCGGACAGTGGGAGATGATTCCCTCCAAGTCGGTGGCGACGCCGAAGGACCATCGGTATCAGGAGGAAATGTCGGAATGGGATGGGGGCGGTACCATTGGCTGCCTTGTGCGTGGGGCCCACAGGACCTAGGACGTCGGAAGTCCATGTCAGCACTTGGCGGCCAAGGTTTTGAGAACAGACGACAAGTAAACGGACCCAATGTTTGGTTAGGTGAATCGAGTCCTATTTTCCACTATCGTCATTTAATAACACTACTTTCTCGTGTCAGCTTTTGACAAACGCAGCCTTGTGTGTCTCGAGAGTGGTGTAGAAAGGTTTAAGATCCCATGCGCTTCTGTCGTTTAGGCCAAGGTTTAAGATCAGTGTGTATAGAGACGTAGCGAACCAAGGTTTTTCCAACATTTTGGCGAGAACCGTTCTTCTTACGATCCAACCTCAGTTGTTCATGTTGACTTTTCTGATTGGCTATTTATTAGCTTTTTAATGTTCTCGTTGAAACATATGGGAAATGTTTCAAAGCTAGAAACCAAAAATTTTTGCTATCTAAAGGCCTTTTTGGAATCATGTTGGGAACTATGGCTTCTGCGAGAAGCATTTTTCAATGGACCGAACAACTTTTTCTATCATAATTCTTTTCTTAATACCAGCGACCAACTTCTTCTATGGATTTGAATTTTAAAAATTATTGACATAAAATCTATGATAGATAACTGTTGAATATTTAATTAATCGAATTTAAGTTAGGCTTAATTGGATCTATGTTATTTAATTAAATAATACTTATGTTAAGTTCATTCCATTGGCTTTGTTAATAAGGATTAAATATCTAGTAATAAGTCCACAAGTGTAAGTCTAAAAGAAGAAATATTCTGGACAAAATGTTTTGAAAGGTAAATTTGTACATGTTTGTAAGACTTTAGTCCTACATTTTGTGAAGTGTAAAAACTTGAATGACTATTGTGACCGTGCCAGACCCGAAGAGAGGGGGAAAGGAGACCACAGTCATGCCAAGATGGCGAAGGCGCAAGGATAGGACAGAAGAAAAAGAAAAGGAAAGGAGTCGCCACCTAGTCTTTTAAAGGAAAGACGAGGAAAATCATAAAGGATGAATGAACGGGATGTAGATGGGAAAGCTGGATGTCTGCTAACCAGAGGATGGGTAATGATTCCTATTACGCACGAGGAAGGTATTAGACACCCTCGTATGCCCGAGAAACTCGATCTTTCTAGTCCAAATGCCTGCTAAAGGTTTGATGAATGTTTGTTAAACCTGGATTATGCTCTAATCATGCTAATATGAATGCCATGGTAAGACTAAATGCAAAGATCAAGATGCATGCTCATGAATTGGGGCATAGGGGCA
>JAMKQA010047431.1:0-16074 GCA_024699735.1 Posidonia australis | reverse complement strand
GGCCGGGCGGGCCTGGGCCGGCCCAGCCCGTTTTCCATGTCTAATCATATGCCATTGTCTCCATTTCAGGTATATCAGGGTTATTAGCCTTTAAGGATAATTCTTGAATCATTGATTCAGGAGTATTCTCCCACATGATAGGTAATCGTGATCTTAATTTTCGTATATTCCAGTTGTCAGATATTAGATAAGTTTCCAATGCAGATGGTTGAACTTGTTGTGTTTCAGGACAAAACACTATTCGTACTACGTCTCAGTTAACAGTAAACAAAGTTCTTTATATACCCGAATCTCTATTTAACCTTTTATCGATTAGTTTTATTAGACTATTACTAAACATCTTAATTGCGTTGCAACCTTCTTCCGTTTTCACTGTATCTTTTAGGATCTGTAGATGGAGAAGAGGATTAGTTTGGGATGCGAAACAGGCCAAGGTATCTACCTGCTTGTTAAAGATGAGATACCTTAGGGATTTGCATCATTGGCTTCTAGTGTTGAACTATCTATCATATGGCATCGTCGCTTGGGTCATCTTTCGCTTCAGAAACTACATAGGCTCTTCCATGGATATTAAACACCATCGTGCTACCTTTCGTAGTCTTCGTTTGGTTCGAAGTAAGAGTCCTTTTAAGTTGATTCATTGTAATGTTTACGGTCCGGTTAGAACATCTTCTGTGTCTAGTTATAGATATTATATTGTCTTTATTGATGATTTTTCACGTGTGTCATGGGTGTATTTGTTGAAAGATAGAGTTAGTATGTTTGATACTATCAAAAAGTTTTTTGTGGAATTAATAAATCAATATTTTGTTTGTCTAAAAATTTTTCGCACTAATAATGCCTTAGGATTTACTCAAGTAAATTTTTGCCATTATTGTGAATCTCTTGGGGTTATACATCAAACCTTTTGTCCACATACATATTAGCAAAATGGTATGACTGAACGCAAATATCGTCATATACTTGATGTTGCTTGGTTACTTATGTTTGAGATACATGTTCCCAAATATCTATGGTTTGATGCTGTTCTAACAGCTTCCTATTTTATCAATCGTATGCTATCCACCCGGTTTGGGGGGAAGATGCCACTTTGGAGGCTATGTATTAATGTAAATATTTTTCCTATCTCTCGTCAGGTACTTGGCTGTGTTGCCTTTGATCAGGATTTGACCTTAAACTTGGATAAACTTGCTTGAAGGTCAATTCGTTGTGTATTTTTGGGATATTCGCATACTCAGAGAGGCTATCAGTGTTACATTCCTGTTATCAGAAAATACATTGTCTCTGTTGATATTACATTATTTTTAAATCAGTGTTTCTTTGATAATGTCTTGTCATCGTCTGAAAGTATACCTTTAGCCTGCATTATTGAGTCTAGTGGTGTAGACACACTGGTTCTAGGCAATGTTGGTGGGTGGACCCGACAGAGAGTGCAACTGGATGGTTGACCCGGTCCTACCCTAATTCTCAGACCAAGTCCATAAACCTAAATCAACCTAAAACCTCCAAAATTACCCTTAACTCCATTCATTTACTAAGCCCAACACCTAAAAACTCAACTTGTGTGCTCCGACCCTACGACATGCGCGGTCCGATAACGCGGCCCAAGCGTACGTTAGGGCTAGGGCAGTACGACAGGCGTCGTCGGACAAGTTGCCTTCGTCGTACAACCTCGTACTTCGTACGCGCGACGTTGCATACGAAGTGTCGACTCAACCTCGACGTGTCTGACAGCTGAGCAACCTTTTTCGACCTGTCACCAGCCTTTCCATGCCCTATGTCGTCCCGCCGCTGCATGCCACCTCTCCAGTACGTTTGTGAGCCACTCCCTGGCATGACACCCTGCCTTGTCACGCCATCAGCCATCAGCCACCTACCACGCTAGGAAAGATCGCCCAAAATCCCTTGAGCCATTTGAGACAGAGATCACTCAGCATTTCGTGAGAGGAAGTGTCGAGGAATCCAGAGAGAGCTTTGCCGGAGAATTAGAACCCAACACCAAACTCCAACCAATCCCTCTTTTCCACCTCTGGCAAACATCCCGAGCATCCCTTAAGCCCTTCTGACCACTTCCAGACTCCTCTCAGTTGCCCTAGCAGTCGTCCAATCTCTCCTGCCGGAGCTCGCCCCTGCCGACGCCGACGACACACCTCAACCACCCACAGGTAATGCCCTCCTTCCCAGACCTCTAAAGGTTTATCTAGCATCGTTTTTCATTGCTCCTGCATTGTTTTATTTCGAGTTTTCACTTCATACGTTGCATCCTGCCACCCTCCCCGTCAGCGGACGGTGATCACTAACGTAAGGCCGTCACGGCCCTTAAGTGCTTGGTGCAGACGTCCAACGACTCCTTTCTTTCTCCCCTCATTCCCCCAGAGTGATTGAGTCAATCCCTTAAGCCAGAAACCTCCCGTGGAGGCTCGTTGGAGGAGGATCGACACTGACGTCGGCGACGGGGATAGGGAGGAGAACTCACAGCTTCCCGATGTTTTCCATGCATTCACATCCTGTCATGGTAGTCTGCTCAAGCTCCCGGACGATCCTCTTTGTTCGGTGATGTCTTGTTTCTCGAGGAGGAGGCGATGAAGGAGAAAAGTCTAGCCCTATTTTTCCTGTGCGTCCTGACAGCACGCCACACATGCGCGTGTCGGGTAGGACATGGATGGGGTGAGACTCGATCAAGCCAAGGCTAAACCTTTTCTATTAGGGTCACTCCTGCATGTTTGCTTCTCTCAGCATGGTCTTACTCTGGTTTGTTCACATCCCACGTTTTTTTTACTCGAATGTTCCCTTATGAAGTGGCTTTTCTCGATTCGTAGCCCATGCATGTGCCTTGGCCTGGTATATCTCCTCTACACCTTAATAGCTATTGCATTGTAGTTTTTGTGTGCCTGGAATAAGGCCATGATGGTAAATAGTTATGACGCCTCCAGGATACACGTTCTGAGTGCGCGTACGTGTTGCGCGTTGTACATACGCGTGTCGTCCAGGGATGAAATCTGGCACAGCTTAACCATTAATCCAGACATACTCACACCTCTTGCATTTCTTTGCGCCTCTGGTTTTAATAACACTTAGTTTTTTTTAACATATCATGTTTCTTTAGTCATATAGTCTTATCTTTCTTGCATAATCCATATGACCACACGAATTGGCATCTAAGTGCTCACATTACCATGCATGCGAGTGAAAATTATGAGAAAGATCGATTTATCGGACGTATGGGGGTGTTTAATACCTTCTGCATACGTAATAGGAGTCCTTACCTTTTCTTCGGTTCGCAATGATCCATGTGTTGTATCTATTTGGTTTGAGTCATCTCTCATTTCACATTCGGTTTTGAGTCTTGATTTTCCAATACGGTTTTCTTCGTCTTCCTGTTTTGAATAGACTAGGTGGCGATTCCATGTTTATCGGACGTACAGGGGTGTCTAATACCTTCCCCGTACGTAATAAGAGTCATTACCATTTCTCCGGTTTGCAATGATCCATGTGTTGTATCTATTTGGTTTGAGTCATCTCTCATTTCACATTTGGTTTTGAGTCTTGATTTTCCGATACGATTTTCTTCGTCTTCCTGTTTTGAATAGACTAGGTGGCGACTTCATATTTTATCTTCATGTCGTTTTTCCGATGTTTTCGAGCCGTCCCGTCCTTGGATTCACCGGATTCGTCGTAGCCTTATCGGTCTCCATGCGGTCCCGATCGCATAGGAGTGCAGTTCCCTTCACCAGTGTGGTCATAAGTGGTACTAATTTCAATGATGTACATCTTCTAAGAAAAGAGGCATCTGATGCTTTACAAGTATACGATGACAACCACGCCTCCCTACAGTCACTACTTCTTCACCATCTGTAGGTCTACCACTTACAAATCTTCATTTGCCCATTGTTATTCGAAAAGGTATACATTTCTCTAGTGTACATCCTATTTTTTATTTTGTTAGCTATGATCGTTTTCACCTTACTTTCCATAAATTTGCCTTATTCATTACTTTTGAGTCAATTCCAGGAACTACCACAATGCAATTTTACTATCATAGTAGAAGACAGCCATGGATGAAGAAATGTAGTCTCTTGTATCTCGTGGGATGTGGAGATTGATTCCTAGGCCAGAATGAACTAATGTTGTTACTTACAGATAGGTGCTTGTTGTTAAATACAAACATGATGGTATAGTGGATAGGTACAAAGCACGTCTAGTAGCACGAGACTTCATATAAGAGTATGACATCGATTATTCTTTGACTTTTTCTCCTGTTAGCAAATTGAATTCTATCAGGGTTATTCGTTCCATTGTTATTAACAAGTCTTGGGAGCTCTATCAGCTAGATGTGAAGTATGCCTTCCTGTATGGTGATCTTATAGAGCAGGTGCGTATGGAACAACTCCCTGGGTATATTACTCAGAGGGAGAATCAGATGTGTCTTCTCAAGAAAGTTATCTATGGCCTGAAATAGAGTCTATGAGCTTGGTTTGAGAAGTTCAGTAGCATTGTTACCATTTGTGGTTTCGACATTGTTGTATGGATCATTTTGTTTTTTACAATTGTACGGATAGTGGTTGTGTGATACTAGTTGTGTATGTAAATGATATTTTGGTGACTGTAGTGATGTTACAGACATCCAAAGGATGAAGGATCATTTTCAAAGTATTTTGTGACTAATGACATTGACAGACCTAAGTATTTCTTGGATATTGAGTTTGCTTATACTAGAGACAGAATGGCATTGTTACAAAGGAAATGTGCATTAGATTTATTGCAGGAAACAGGACTCTTAAAGTAAGCCAGAGACTACTCCATTTGATCAGAGTTTAGACTTCTGGGACAACTCTTTACCCTTGTTAGAGGATGCTGACAGGTATAGGCAATTGATTGGGAAGTTGATCTATCTAACGGTTAAACGTCCTGATATTGCTTATATTGTTGGAGTTCTTAGCTAATTTATGCAGGAACCAAGGATAGTACATTAGATGGGAGTCTTACGAGTGTTGTCTTATATTAAGAAAGTTTCAGACAAAGGGCTGATTTATAAGAAAAATAGTCATTTACTCATTGAAGCCTATTTAGACTATGGTTATGCAGGAGATAAAGGAGATTAGAAGTCTACTTCAGGATATTATATCTATGTTGGAGAGAACTTGGTTACATAACGTAGTAAAAAGTAGAATGTTGTTTCTAGATTTAGTGTTGAATTTGAATATAGATCTATGGCACTGACTACTTGTAAGGTGATGGAACTTTGTTCTCTCCTGACAGACTTCGATCTTTCAATTGACGTATTTATGTCCATGTATTGTGATAATCAGGCGGTCATCTACATTGTCAATAATTCTACCTTCCATGAGCACACCAAGTATATAGTAGTGGATTGTCATTATGTTACGAGAGATGGTGATGTAACGGATTATCTTTACTCCATATACAAAGTCTTCTGACCAATTTGCAGGCATTTTTACTAAGGAACTTAATGTGGGAACTTATGAATTGCTTTGTAACAAACTGAGTATGTTAAATAAATATCTTTCAACTTGAGGGGGAGTGTTGAGTTTATTAAAGTATTATATATTGGGTAATGTAATAGGATAATTGGATATCCATTTATCCAATCCTATATATGTCTATTATGTGGACCCAATAGGAATAATAATAGTAATCTTCTCTCCATCTTTCAGAGATAAATCAGTATTCTGTCTTTGTTGTATGATTATACACTTATCCTTATTTCAGTGCCAACTATCTGAATGTACAACCATCAGTTTATGAGTAGTGCTTTAGTTTTCTTGAAAGTATAGCAACACTAAGACTAGTGTTCCTTTCAATAAGTTAGTCAATCTCTTCCTTTGTTGAAACCCCTTCAATTCTTTGAGCTTTTCCCTTGGGCATTATCTTCTTATGTAGTTGAAGCTACAACTTGTACTTTTGAATGTACAAATTCTGTAGAAAAGCAAGTTTCTCATTAGCATTACAATAACACATGAGCACATGACTAAGCCCTTCTCCCTAAATTAAACAAAGAAAATGTTTTTCTTAAAGCCCCTAGGGGGGGATTACAAGAACAAGACTTGTTTATACTTTGGTTATGTTACAAAACCCAAACGACGACGAATACTTAGACAACTGGGATTCAAAGAAGGATTAAAAGATTTACGAAATTCCGTTCCGTCAGGGGTTGTTTCAATAGCAATAACAGGAATAGTAATAGAATTACCAACAATGTTAGAAGTAGCCAAAGTCGTTGCATTAGTGGCATGAGTAATATCAACTGGAGCAGGGAAATTAGAAGGAAGTGGTGATGAAACTGCCATAGTAGGAGCTATCGGCAGAAGAGTCACAGGGGTGACACGTTTCTCAGTATGCACCACACAGATGAAAACCATATCATCATAAGAAGTGCCATTAGTAGAACTTAGAGATTGGATAGTAGCAAACGGAAACGATAATTCATCTAAGATTACATGCTTGGAGATGAAAACACGTCCTAAAGAGGAATCGAAACAGCAAGACCCTTAATGGTTGAGACTATAACCCAAAAATACACATTGGCAAGAATGAGGTTCCAACTTGTGAGCAGTATAAGGTGCTAAGTGGGGATAGCATGCACACCCAAATGGTCGTAGGGCCTTGTAATCTGGTAGATGACCAAAAAAGCTTCACTTTAAAAGGAATTTGCCATCCCATAGTAGGCGTAGGCAAGTGGTTTATCAAAAATACAGAAGTGCAAATAGCTTCTGCTCAAAAATCAAGTGGCACAGAGGATGCAGTCATTAATGTATGGCCTATCTCAGAAATATAGCGGTGTTTACGTTCAACCAAACTATTTTGCTGTGGTGTCTTTGGACAAGAAAAACAATGGTGAATCCCTTTTTCATCTCAAAGACTGTGAACACTAGAGTTATCAGATTCCCGATCATCATCACTCGGAAAGATCATGAGTGTCATACCAAATGAATTTTCCACAAAAGCCATAAACCAAGTGAAACAAGAAAAAACTGAATTTTTATGTTGCATAAATCCTTGCATATCGGGCCGTAAATATAATATAATAGCAAAAACTCGAAAGGGAAGAAATAGGATACATCCATACATCAGAATGCACTAAATAAAAAGGAAATGAGCCCGTCTGTCAACAATAGAAAAAGGACTGTTGGATAGATTTTCCCATAGCACAATCTTTGCAAACACTAGTAGAAGAAATTCTAGTAGGAAGGTCTAGAAACTTATTGGAAATTAATAAACGTAAAATCCTAAAAAAAGGAAGGATGTCTAAGCTAGAGATCGCCTGAGAGGGCAGAGAAGGTTCCTGTCTTCAGCTGGATGGTTGCTGTTTTCAGCTTGATAGGATAGAGATCTCCATCACATTGGCCTTGAAGCTAGATTCGCAGATCCTAACCAAAAATCCCCAAGGTGTGAAACTTATAAAATGATCTTTCGTAAATTTAGCAACCGAGAGCAAATTTGGATGAACATGTAACACTCTCAAAAAAGTCTGAAGGGGAAATCGTACAAATATTAGTAATGGGAAAGGAATCACCGTTACCAACCATAACTTGATTATTACCAACATATTCTGATTTCTAAGTCATAGAACGAGTATCACCAGTCATATGATTAATCGCACCAATGTCTGGATACCAGTTGGGATCCTAGGAGTGAGTAATTCGCATGCTAGTGAAATTGTTGGAAAGATCATCATCAACAGTTGGGGACCTGTAATGAAAAGACGAGACGGAAGAATGGCCAAACTTTCCCCAAATTTGGCTTGGCATTGAGCACGTCGTCCGTCAAAGTTTATAAATGAATTTCAGTTTCAGTGTGGCAATCCATAACTAAAAACCCTTCTATTAGGTTTAATGCAAAAGGTATTGTGTGTTCCTTTATGTTTTGTCCTAACATGCCTAAGGAATCGTTAATTAGGTTGTCAGATGCTTTTGATTTCAATCATCAAGACAATAACAAGAGATCTTACACTCTTGTGGAAATTAATGATCTTATTGAACTGAACGTAATTGGTACTGTTTTAATAGCCTTTGATGCTGAACTACTCATCATTTGCCTGCTTCTATATTTTTTATTGCACAAAGGCAAAAGATCACAGTATGACACCCTTCTTTCTTGAAACCTGGCTATCTGTTGTCTGGCTTGTGTTATGCTCTGATGTAATGTAGTTGCGAAAGTTAGCATTTAATCATAGGGAAGTTTGCATTCTACTGAAGATAATATGATGACTTCCATCAATTTCAGGCTACTTATTCAAACTATTGAAAAGTAAAGTAGCATTTAATTTATATTTTATAATGACATACATTTGTTGTAACATTTAAGTCAAGCTTCAGTTTATGCCACAAAGTATTCTATATGTATGGCTATATTTCCTTTTTCCACAGTTAGACTTTTGTATATAATGTTCTTTTTAAAAAAAACTAGAATTCGTGGCAAATTTGTCTCACCATCTTGTGAAATTTGGACTTTGGATTCATCAGGTTGGGGAAATTCCTCAAGGCCTTCCAACATTCTCCTTCCCTAGGAAATTTAGTCATGCAAAGTCACTGATTCCTACGGCACTCCTCATTACTGGCGTGGCCATATTGGTACAGTAACAATTTAATTTTTGCGTCATTTGTTGTTAATTTTTATTGTATTATTTTGCGTTCATAGTTATGCTGCATTTGGGCTTCAGGAATCTGTTGGAATTGCTAAAGCTTTGGCTGCTAAGAATGGATATGAGCTAGATTCAAATCAAGAGGTAAGAACAGGAAGCTTAAAAGTTTCCAATATTTATTGGAGCACCGTATTGATATTTAATTCAAGACTCATTAATTAGATTTTATCAAAATCTTTCTGATTATCAGACATGTAACCAGCTTTGGCTTGTGTTGTATTCTACTTGGTAGTGGACTGTATGATGACTACAATATTGAGTTTGGGGGATCACAGTTCATTTACTTCAATCTATTACCACCATTTGTTGTATTTTTTTTACGAAAGCAAAGCATTACTATTATATTTTTACTGAAAGTCTACTTATTATTCTGTAGTTATTCGGTCTTGGTGTTGGGAATATTTGTGGATCATTTTTCTCTGCCTATCCTACAACAGGTAAGATGCTATATCTTTTCTTTTGTACAAGCATGAATGCTTAACTAGTGTATCCACATGAGTCAGTTAAATTTTTTTCCATTCTTATGGGCCATGAAACTTCATCATGAAGCTCCACCTGGGCCTTTTGTTTTGCTTTGGTATGGTCTAACCTCTTGCCTTTTATTTTTATTAGATAACTCTTTTTAAAAATGGGTCAATCCCACCCTAAACCTCAAAATAGGAAGGGGGAAAAAAACGCAAAACTGAATTTTGAAGTCAGCATTTTGTCTGACTACTTTTTTGTACTGTTGCAGGGTCTTTCTCTAGATCTGCTGTCAACCATGAGAGTGGAGCAAAAACTGGACTATCTGGAATTACGATGGGAATCATCATGACATGTGCTCTCATGTTCTTCACACCATTATTTGAAGAAATACCTCAGGTACAGTTGGAGAATTTGCAGATTTTGCTATTAGGCAATATGAAACACTTGGTGATGTCTTGAGGATAAACTAAATTTTAGAACAGATAAATCTAATTGGTTTGATGGATTTGATTAATGCAATGGATAAGTATTTTCTCGTAATGACCATGAACAGAACAAATACTCATATCAACTTAAAATTTTCGCACTGAACTAAAAATTATCTAAATATTAATATTGTAATTTTTATAATTACCACCAGAATATTAAATAGAGCGTGATTTTTTGATAATAAGAACATCCCATTGTATAATATTGTGAAGGTCCTATGAAAGGATGCAAAGTAGTCTCTGTTTTTTTTTTTTGCCAATCAAATGCTCCCTCTTACCAAAAAGAACATAACCAATGTGGTGTCTAGCTCATCAAATAGTACAAAACAAACTGCTTCTTCATCAAAGGAACCAATCATGCTAGTTTTTTGGGGGTTTTCTTAATATATGTTTATGGATTCTACCGCTGAAGTTGTCCAAGCATTTAAAGGTGGAGAAGCTGGTCTACTGAACTGTCTTTAACTAAAAAAATTAATATTGGGTTATGCTGGCAAAATTCATTAAGTTTTTAAATGTCTTTCTCATGAACTTACTCCTGCTCCATGGTTGAGTATTCTTCTGATCACAAACTTCTTGTAAAATTTCAGTCAGCATTGGCTGCTATTGTGATATCTGCCGTGATCGGTCTGGTAAGATTACCTAAATTACCAATAGTGGTTCTTCACTTAGTTTGCTAAAACTCTATTTGCTGGTTTATATAATTATGTTATGTACCTTGTATATTCCATTATACAGTTTGCTATGTTCTTACATGTTCAAGAAGGCTTTTCTTAAGGAACTGAGGACTGGCTTTCAATGTCTAATAATAACTTCCATATTCTTTTATTTAGTAGAGATTTGACAATGTTGCAAAAAAAGAGTAGAATTTGTTAAAGCAGTCCTACATTGGAAAAAGTGAGGATGAGACTTGTCAATTAGTTTTAAGTTGGATGTCCATATTTCAATATGGTATCAGAATAAAAAAGAGGTCTAAATGGACCTAAGTCCAGGCATATTCATCCATATCTAAAAAAGATATTTGTTAGATCTAAAAGAGGCTATAAGTGAGAGGAAATGTTAGAATAGTCCCACATTGGGAAAAATGAAGACAAGATTTGTAGTTATATATATATGGACTATTGCACTTATAGTTTTAAGTTGGATGTTCATATTTCAATAGAATATGACTTGTATCAATTCAACCTTTTGCATCTAGAACTGGTATAAGAATTTGATAAATCGTTTGATAATTTTTAGATGGACTTCTGCACTCATAGTCAATTAGTTTTAAGTTGGATGTTCATATTTCAATAGAATATGACTTGTATCAATTCAACCTTTTGCATCTAGAACTGGAATAGTCCCACATTGGGAAAAATGAAGACAAGATTTGTAGTTATATATAGATGGACTCCGGCACTCATAGCCAATTAGTTTTAAGTTGCATCTAGAACTCATAGCCAACTAGTGTTTCTCACAACTGCCGATAAGAATCTATGTTGTGGTTGTGCTGGTATAAGACCTTGCATATACGTTTTACAGCCATTTTTTCGTTTATTACTGTCTGATGTTTCTAGCTACCTTTTTTTAGTATTTGACATTGTCTTCGGACTGTTGCTTCAGGTGGACTATGAAGAAGCATTGTTTCTTTGGCATGTAAACAAGAAAGATTTCCTTCTTTGGACTATTACAAGCATTACAACCTTGTTTCTTGGTATCGAAATTGGTGTGCTTGTTGGGGTAAATAATAGAATCTTCAGTCATTTTTGTTTAAATTTTCAAAGTGTCTTTGCACACTTTTCATTGAACGCCTAATATCAATATCTATTAAGTTTCAAGGGTATTCAAAAGATTCATATGATTACGGCAACATAGATTTATCTTGCATCTAATTTTAACTCTTTGGTTGTGATCATCTTAAAAGATAGGCATATAAAGACTAAAGGCTAAGAATTTGATTTGCAGTAACGGGCTGGTTGGCTAACTATATTCTTCCATTCTAACAACATGAAAACTACTTGAGTTAATTGCAAAAGCAAAGCTCTCAACAGAGTGCTACTTTGTGATATTTGGCTTCATAAACTATAATAATTTAGAAAACTGAGAATAAACGAAAGAGATGTAGTGGCTATGTTTATTGTTTTCTTTTTGCTAATTTTTAGTACTTCATGTATGAAGCTCCATAGTGTACTCTAAAACAATGCATTGGAATTAATTTTAGACTCCCCGTTGGGTATCCGTTACACATCTTCAATCCTTGTAACACTTAACTGGTGCAAAGTTGGCCAAACTGCAGAAGTACCTGGGAGGCTATCTGTAGTCTTTGAATGATTTGGTCAGTCTCATTTCTATTGGTTATATCTGAATCAGCCTCTACCTTGTCCTGCATCTTGAAGCTGATTAAATACTGAATCATCCTCTCTTTTTTTGACTTCAGTGATGACAACAACTTTGAGATCCAATCTCAGTTTTTTCTGAAGTTTTAAGTAAACTCAAAATTTCTTCAGGTTTTACCTTTTTCTACAATTAGTCTGTCACATTCATGGTTACTTTTCATAAACGTAGTAGGCCTTTCCCACTTTGTCGTGTTTACTGTTTCAGAGTCGACTAACTAGTATCAATTAAGTCTAAAAGATACTACATATTGTTGATTACTTTGTTTTCATCAGAAGTAACAGAATTAGACACACATAGGAATCTGAGTTTACAAAGAAATTTGAATACGACATTATTATGATGCAGGTAGGTTCCTCACTTGCCTTTGTCATCCATGAATCAGCAAATCCACATATTGGTTAGTGTTCTTCGTAATATAGAAAAAAACCTTCTTTTAAACTGTTTATTTGCTAAAATGGTGGTCTTAAGATCAAATCTTACTAAAACAAAAGCTCGTATGTGTATTGCATTTTACTGAAGAAACTGCATCCAAAATGTAGATTGTTCAGGTCTCTACATGATTGTTCTGATTGGATCCAAAATGTATATGAATCTGACACTTGCCTATCATAAATTTTTATGTTACTTCTTTTGTCACCACACTAGGACTTCGATTTTCTACTTGGTTTTTTTTAAACTGTGTATGCATCTGGTTTTCTGCCAGCTGTCTTGGGGCGTCTACCTGGAACCACGGTGTACAGAAACACCCAACAGTATCCTGATGCATATACATATAATGGTATTGTGGTTGTCAGAATTGATGCACCAATATACTTTGCAAATATCAGTTACATCAAAGACAGGTGAAGACCTTGTTGATTGCATAGATGATGAAAATTACTAAATTGTTAACTGAAGTTTGCGGATAACGACTTACGTTTGGGAATATGATGTCCTCATCTCTTGGCAGGCTACGTGAATATGAAATTGATGTTTCAGGAAGTTCAAGACGTGGTCCAGAAGTTGAAAGAATTTATTTTGTTATTATTGAGATGGCACGTAAGTTCCTTGTTCTATATCCTTGGAGCTTTGCTAAAGCATAGTGAGTTAAAGGAAGTTTGATATCTTAACAAGGATGCCTCAGTGTGCATCCGCATCTGGTCTGCACATGAATCATTTGCACATAATAATGGTAGTTGGATGATGAATTCTTAAGCTAAGCAACAGAATGACAATTATTTTATACTAGCGTGCCTCCAGTGGAAATTGCCATGCAATACAAATAAAAGTTGTTCACGCTACAAAGGAAAAATCTAGTGTTCATACTTGTATTATGCAAATTGTTAATTTTAGCTTATACTTTGGAACAAAACTTTATTGGTTTTTATTACATGTGGGAAACCTTAGTCAGCTTGCTTTACGTGTATGGCATGTTACGATCGGTTCACCCTACTTATCTTACATGAGTTTAAAATTTTAAAATGTCTCCTATGTCCTGTTTCTGCTGCAGCTGTCACTTACATAGATTCTAGTGCTGTTCAAGCTCTCAAGGATTTGCACCTGGAATACAAATCACGTGGCATCCAGGTCAAGTTTTGCTTAAAAGAGCTCATTACCATTTTTCTATTCTGAAGCCATTATGTTCCCTTATTCCATCACTCATCATTTTCTTTCAGATTGCAATTTCAAACCCAAACAAGGATGTTCTTCTAACACTTGCTAAATCTGGACTTGTCGATATGATTGGTAAGGAATGGTACTTTGTGAGAATACATGATGCTGTTCAAGTTTGCCTCCAACACGTGCAGAGCTTGCTTGCTGGCTCATCTTGGACACCAAGTATGCAGCCTAGTTTAATGCCCAAATTTTGGAAGCACGGTGGTGAAGAATCCAATCCTGTTACAGAACCTCTCCTTCCTCAATAGGAGGTCTAGTCACCATTCACATTCTAATTTTTCTTTATTTATGTAGCATGACACCCTCGCACTTGAGAAAATATATTCACCTGCATCATATGTATCATGTAGATGTATGTTGGGGTTGTATCGTTTTGAAAGGGTTCTAGGGGGGCCCGAATAATTGTTGTAATATAATTTTGATGCCGTGAACCATGGCAAGCACATGGTTCCTGTTTCATTTACAATTTCTAATTGATATCCATAAGGACAATTGTTGTTTATTCAATAAAAAAACCACTTTACACCTGCGTAAGTATAATTTGATGCCAAATGATGGCTTTTTCTTTCTTCACTAGCTTCACATATGAGATATTTACTCTACTTCTTAAAAGAAAAACTAGGAATGCTTTCGCAAGGCCTCTTCTGCACGATATTGTTTTTAGCTTAAAAATCAGTCTTCTTGTGCACCAAGACGGCCCGCAAGATACACAAGCATACTTTTCTCGTCAATATTCATTGTGATGCAAAGAACGATATGGAAAAAATCATGCAGTTGAGATGCAATTTGTATTAGATTCAGGTCTCCGTTTGGAATTGATTATTCTCTAAGTGATTCCTGGAGGTGTATGTTATTGTTTTTTTTTTTAAATAATTTTTAATATATATTACAATCATAACAAACACTTAGTTATAAGACCATTACAAGTGAAACGGATGTCTATAATTTTTTCTCGTGTCGTTCATGAAATATGAACCTAAGAAGGGAATAATACAATAATATGATTGTAATATATATGATGTCCGTAGAAATCGAACTTCTAATCTCTCGTACGATCACAAAAAAGTTTCACAACTTGATCAAATGATTGTAGACAAGTGCATGCTATCGTTGAGAGTTGGTTTTTCGACTTTTGTTTCTACACCGTCAACCCCATCGACCATTTGGAAGAGTGTATGCGGTTCTCAATGTAGAAATTGATCTTTGATGGCTCCTCCTAGAAAAAAGTTTCTCGCTACTCCGAAAACTCTTGGCCTCTTAGGTCTCAAACACATCCTTCCTAGCTATAGATTCAAATATCATCTCAAGCAATGGTTCAAGAACGTTCAACTTACCAAATTAAAAGATATATGTTCCTTTCTTAATCGGACCAATCTAGGAACTCATTCATAACACAGTGGCTTCATGCCATTCACATAGATTCTACTAGTCTTGTTGGCGTACATGGTGTACTACAACTTTGCAAGTGAAACAATCTTATGTGTGATTTCAACTTTTTTGTTGCCAAATTCAATAGATTTGTCGTTTCGCTTCAAGTCAAGTACCCTGTTCTATTACAATAGGTTATATTTCGTTGGTCGTAATGAACAAGTGTAATGTAATTTAATTACATTTCTTCTTTGGTTACGACGTTCAATTTATCAAATTATGCATTATAATTGATTTCCCTACGACCTTTGTATTCTAATTACATAAACATTTATAGTAATCTAATTATAAATTTCTTCGTAACTGTCGTACCAATAATATCGATGTATATCAATATTGTTGTCATCATAAAACTCATACCAATGATCATCAAAGTTGATCAGAGTAATTCTGTCATCGTTGAAATTACACTCACGATTGTCCAAGCATCACCAAAATCATTCCAACATCGGAGCAATTTCAACGATTGTTGGAATCACGTAGCCACCATCAAAGTAATTCTAACCATCGAATCACTTCGATGATATTTAAAATTGTTTCGACTATAATCGATGTAATTCTGACAATCATCAGAATCAAATCTATAATATATAAAAAATTACAAAATTTAGTTATCCAAATATTATAATTGATTTTTATGTAATATTATTTACAATGTAATTTAATCCCATGTAATCAAATTCTACATTACATTACAATCATGCCAATGGCTAAAGGAAAAAAAAAAAAAAGGGTTCCTCATGGTTGTTGATTAGCTAAAATCGGTTTCAATGTTCATGATGAACTAATAACCTTGTAATAAAGTTGTAAAAGTCACAAGAGTAGAGTATATAGCAGTAGTAGTGTCAATTGAACTGGGTCGAACATACTCGAATGATTGTTGTCTAGTTTCCCAAAATCCAAATGCCACCCCTGAAGAATCTGGAGCGGGATTTCCCAGCAATAGACTCGAACTTCCAGCGATTCTGCGCTTCCCATGGCGTCTCCTCAGGTACAAAA
>JAMKQA010047430.1:0-21906 GCA_024699735.1 Posidonia australis | reverse complement strand
CTTCTTCTTCTTCTTCTTCTTCGGCTGTGGGTGGTCAAGCGGCGACGGTTGAGGTGACGGGCGATTCCTTCATCCGCCTCCACCTCAAGAAGTTGTCTCCTTACCAACCTATCCTCCCTTTTGAGGTATCAAAATCATGCTTCTTCTTTGCTTTTCCCGAGTTCCTTTTTTTTTATAGAAAAAGGTAACCTTTTTTTTCTCTAATATACACTGTGGTGGGTCTTCTGTGTTTATGTATATTCCAACCAATCCTTCCATTCGAAGTATGAATGCTTGTTTTCTGTTCCCAAAAAGTTTACAAATTAGAAGAAGAAGAAGAAGAGGAAGAAACCAATGTACATTTTGATAGTCTTCTGTATTGATGTAGAATCTGAAAAGTGCTTCTAGTGTTGAGTCATTAATCACTAAGTAGGTGAGATGTCAAACATACTAGACAGTGGAACTCCCTGCTAGAAGGTGATGATTAAAGACTCATTGCTGCCATCTCTGAAACAATGTTGATTTGTGACAATTCCAGATCCTTTTTTTTGGGCTAAAGATGAATGTTTTGTCACTGGAGTTTTTTGTCATGATTGTTATTTGTTAATGATTTCATTTGGTTCTGGAGCTGTATTAAAGATAGCACATGTTTCACTATCTCAAACAACATTCCCAGCATTGCATCTTTGACATTGTTAAATTCTGTTCTAGGTGTTGTCTACACGTCTTGGAAGGAAAGCTGAGGACATTGTCAAGCTTGACGCTAATGAAAATCCATATGGTCCACCTCCAGAGGCACGTCAACTTTGAAAACCAGCGTCCATCAATGACCACTAACAAGAAATGAATCAAGTGCCAATTTTGTGGAACTTGATTTTTGTTCACTCTGTTTTATTGCCATTGTGATTCATGCATACTTTTAGACAAGTACTCTTTTTATTTTAACTTATGTTTCATAATGAACTTGATTTTCCTTTTTGTATGCCCTTTTTTCAATATTGCTTCTAGGTGGCTGAAGCCTTAACAAATCTAAAATTCCCTTACACATACCCTGACCCTGAGAGTCGCCGGTTACGCACTGCCCTTGCTGAAGATTCAGGCCTTGATATTGATCATATTCTTGCTGGATGTGGAGCAGATGACTTGATTGATTTGATTATGAGGTATGAACTAGAGTTCATTATTTAGTTTCATAATCGCTGTGTATCAACTTCTGTCTCTTAATTTTAAATGACTCTAAATATTTTTTATATCCGAGCTTCTGCAGATGTGTACTTGATCCAGGTGACAAGATTTTGGATTGCCCTCCAACATTTACAATGTATGAATTTGATGCAGCAGTTAATGGGGCATTGGTAATCAAAGGTAAATCCCAAACACACGGAATGAGTTTTTAGGAATACCAAACAAGCAGTGTTTGCCTAAAGAGAAGAACAATGAATGCTTGTTGAGACATGTAACCATTAATCTCTAGGATAGTTGATGCCATTTTCTTCATTAGATATTTATTGAAAAATGCAAGAAAGCAAATCTTCTGCCTTCATAGGATAAATGACTGTGTTTTAGTCTTCCCATAGAACATAAATATGAAAGGGTTTGTGAAACAATCGTTACAGAAATTGGTGGGCTATGTGCTAATCGCACAGTTAGGTATCAAATATGTACATGATTGGAGAACATATATTGATAAATGGTGGTTGATAATGTGAAGATGCTAAGTAGCAGCATCAACAGTGAAATGGGGAAAGTTTTCTTTAGGATGGATTGATCTTTTTAACATCTATCTTGGGATTGATCTAACCCAATGATAGTGAATCTGTTTGCAGAAGGCTTGACTCTTATAATTTCCATGATGGTTTGAGGACCAGATCGTGATTCCACTTCGTACATTCCCCAATTAAAGTCAGGTCAAGGACACTATAATTTCGGTGATGGTTTGAGGATCTGATTGTGATTCCACTTCGTACATTCCCCAACTAAAGTCAGGTCAAGGGCACTTGAGTCCCAACATGTCTCGAACATATAAGAACGTCAAAAAGATAGCAAAAGAAAATCCATCACTCTTAGAGCGGGAAAAGGTATTGTCCCCATGTCCCCCCCCCTTCCCCCCCCCACCCCACCTCCCCGGGCGAAAATCGCCTTATAAACTGCAATTTGTTGCCAAATTGGTCTCAAATCTCAATTCTAAGTTCTAATGTTCACTTCATTCAAATATTTCTAGTCAAATAAGTAGCTCAAGGAAACTATTTTTTCTTAGGTATCTCTTTTCACTGTCACATTAAGTATTTGAGATTTTGCCCTTATATGTTATTGATGTGAAACCTGTACTGGTTTTTCGGTTCTGCTTAATCTTGTCAATGTTAATATGCATTGTTTGTTGATTGTCATTCATTTGCAGCGCACAAAAGGAGAGATGTCAGACTAGTTTTTCCCTTCTTCATTTGCCTCTTCAATTCATCTTTTATTGATATAATGTTTATGATTTCTTTCTTGATACTAAAAAAGAATTTACTTAAGTTGAATTCCCTGCTGAAGAAATGGTTAATATCTAATTCGATGTTTGAACTCTTGGTTGAGAAACATATTTGAATTCATGTTGAACTGCATCAACATTCAACTCTACACTTTCAAAGAAGATTTTATGTTGTTTGTAGTGGGTCCATGCATTTAGGCCAAATGCCAGTACTAATTCAAACATGAAAGGCACCACTTTTCACTAAATTAATGTGGAATTCTGTGATACATTAAGGCCTAAAATTCATTACACAAAGTGAAGTAGCGAAAGCTCAAAGATTTATGGTTTTTTACTTCTGTAATCATTTGCATATTTTATTTCTGCAGTTTCAAGAAGGCCAGATTTTACTTTAGATGTCCCACGAATTATTGAAGTTGTGAAACAGGAAAAGCCAAAATGCATTTTCCTGACTTCTCCAAATAATCCAGATGGAAGGTGGTTTTTTGATGTCTTCAAATTACTTCTGAAAGAATTGGTCATGAACAAGAAAAATCCTTTATATGATTCTAGTCTAATTGCTGCATTGAGATTCTTAAATTTTCTTAGAAACTTATCAAGCTCTGATGCTTTTGTTTTCAGTGTGATAAGCAATGAAGATCTCTTGGAAATTCTTAAACTACCTATACTGGTTGTGCTGGATGAAGCATATATTGAATTTTCTGGTATAAAATCTAAGATGGATTGGGTGAAGAAACATGAGAACCTGATTGTTCTTCGAACATTCAGCAAACGAGCAGGTAAATCAAACTCACACACAATCATGAGCTATGTAACATGTACCATGCCTTTTGATATTTACTGACATGGTTGTCTGCATTAATAACTAAGAGTACCATTTTTTAGGTCTTATAATATGCTTCAGAATCATTTTTTATAGTTTGTATATTATATTTATCACATGTTTGACATGGTCGGTTATTCAGATAATCTGATATTTAACAAGGATTAATATAATGCCTGATTTCTCTGAACTAAAATCATGTGTTGTACAATGGTTGACGTATTATAGATCTGTTTATTAAATTATGTTGCCAATAAAGACAATCATGGTTAAGTTTGGATTTGATAATGTTATTTGTACCATTGAATTGATGAACAAAACGGAATAGGCCAAGAAAGTTTTGAGAGTGACCTAGGTGTTTGATAATTGTTAAAATAGATGGATCCTTAGATGAATCCTTATACCCATTTATGAGGTTTCTTGTAGGTCCAGTATTTGTTCTCTTATATATAAGAGATTGTGCTCTTTTTGTTAGTATGCAATATGATTTTCTTTCTCCCTAACATGGTATCGAAAGCATAGGTTAAAAACTCTAACCCTAAGCATCGGTCACCTCAGCTCCACTGTTGTCGAAACTACTGTCGTAAATATTGTAGCAATCACAAGAAACATTGCAAAAGTCATCGAAAGTTGTCAAAAATACTCTAATAGTTGTTGGAAGTCCACGATTGTTGCTTTTGAGGAGCTCAAACACCATTGGGGTTCCTTCTTCCTCTCCAATGATGTAGGCACCCTACTTATACTATAAGAGGTCAACTACTGTTTGCCTAATTATCTACTTCTGTCTCTATTTGTTTGCCAACTACCTCCTTCATTATGGCGTCATCCTCTCATGACAAGCCTCTAACTGTATCACAGGATGCATGGCTTCGAAATTTGAGTGGCACCACTATGAATCTCAATGCGAAGAGGTCCAAGTCCTTCACCGTGTTCCTTGATGTTCATTAAAACATAAGGCATATTGCTCAAGATCTATTGTCTACAAAGGATCTCATTTATGATGAGTTGATGACTAGTTTGCTACATGTAATTTCCTGACTTATCAACAATATGGAGGAGAATATTGCTACTGTTGTTATGTTTCTTAGTTCGGCAAAAAAAAAAAGGATATATAGAATGAGACATATGGACATGAGAAAAGTATTTCTCGTGTATTTGAGATTTATAAGCAGTTCTTTTCCTTTCAACAAGAAGACTACTCGGTTCAAGATCTATATACCTCTCTACTTGGTACTAGCACTATTTCGTCACTGTCCTCTACATTCTCTTGTGTTCTACATGTCTCCACTGAGACTCCTACTTTCACCATCAATCTATTGGCCATGGTTAGTTATGGTTGTGGACTTGGTTGTGAACGTGGTAAAGGATGTGCTTCATAGGGAGGACGTGATGGTGGACGTTGGAACCACAAGTGTGATCATTATGGGCACACTAATCATGCTTATGATAAGTGCTAGGAGAAGTTCGGTAAACTTGAATGGTCCTGAAATGTTGTGATTGTAACAAAAGATTCCTCGAGGACCATATGCACGTCAGATATAGTTACTATCTCTCAAGCTGAGTATGATTGTTTCCAATAGGTCACTTCACTCACAACTTTCCATGCAGCAACATGAGGTACTAGTGTCTTTTTAGCCTTTATGGATAGTTCTTAGATATTAGATTTAGGTGCATTCACTCATATGACAGGTGTTAGAGACCTTTTTACTTCCTTATCTACTGCATCCTTTACTCCTTTTGTGTTTATAGTAAATGATAGTCTTTGTTCTGTTCATGGAAAAGGGTTATTCAAGTCTTTTCTTCTTTGAACCTTATTAATGTTCTTTATGTGCTTAATTTTCTTATCAACTTGCTTTCTATTAGTAAAATCACAAAGTCTTTAAATTACTCTATGACTTTTTTCTCGTATTACTGTACTTTCTAGAATATGTAGACAAGGAAGAATATTGATTTGACGCATGAAAGTGGTGGCCTATACCTTCTTGTTCGCGAGATTGTTCCTAGAGGAATCGCTTCATTCACTTCTACTTTGGAGTATCTTTTTTGTGGCATTTTCGTTTTGGTCATCATTTTCTTCGAAAGCTTTAGCAAGCCTTGCCTTAGATGTATGTGAAACCTTTTGAGTATACTTCTTGTTAAGTGGCTATGCATCATTGTGCTTCTTACCTGAGTCGATTGCATTTTGTGAGTTATGGTCCTTTTGAGTTAATTTACTCAAATATTTGGAGTTCGTGTCATGTAACGGGTCATAGGTGCTACATTGTGTTTACTAATGATTCTTCTAGAGTCTTCTCTGAGTGTATTTACTTAAAGTTCATGTGCATGCTATTGTTACAAAATTTTGTGTTGAAATAAAAACCTAGTTTTCTACTTTTACACGTTTTTTTGGGACTGATAATGTTATGAAATTCATCCAAAATGATATTGATAGTTTTTGTGCTTCCTTAAGAATATTACATCAAACATCTTGTCTATACATTTCACAATAAAATGGCGTTACTGAAAGGAAACACAGACATATCAAATGAATGTCACACTTCAAATATCATTGATGACACGTACTCTTGTGTAGCAAATGAATGTTCCTAAATACTTTTAATGTAGTCTTAACTGCCTCCTATTTCATCAATAGGATGTCCTTAATTGTCTTTCATGGTGATACGTTTTTTGGAGACTGTGTCATATTCTTCTTTTTTTTCATCTATCTCTCAGAGTCTTTGGATGTATTTTTTTTATGTAGGATTTATCTCTTGGTATTGACAAATTATTCCCTTGTTCTTTCAATTGTGTCTTTGTAGGTATTCCAAAACTCAAAAGAAATATCAGTGTTATGATTTGACTACTAGGCAATATTTCACTTCTGTCGATGTTACTTTTTTTGACTCCACTCTTTATTTTGGTCACTACTTCCAGAGATTCCAAACTACTATTTCTCTTCTCACTACTATTGAGAATTCTATTGTTGAGGGTGTTGCTACCACTTCTAGTGCTTCTATAGCACTCTTTCGTCCTTTGTAGGTCTATACTCATTGCCTTCAAAAATAGCCATAGGATCAAGCTACAATCAATGCAACTCCTTTGAAAACAACCAACAAATCAAATCCTAGCCTTCCTATTGCTCTTTGTAATGGTAAACGATCTATTACTACTCATCTATTTCACAGCTTGTTTCATATATTCATGTTCATCCTGTCTTTCGTCAGTTAGCCTTGTCCATTTTCTTTAAGTCTATTCTTAGGAACTACACAAAGATTAGGCAAGTACTGCATTAAAAAGTTGCTATGGACAAAGAGATGCATGCATTACTATCACGAGACACATGGACATTGATTATTCCTTTAAATGAAGCTGCAGTTGTGGGATGTAAATGAGTTTATACCATCATATATAGACGAAATAGCTCGATTGATAGGTACAAAGTGCGTTTAGTTGCAAAGAGCTTCACACAGACCTTTGGCATAGACTATATTGAGACTTTTTCTTCTATAGCAAAACTAAACTTCATTTAAGTATTGTTGTCTGTCTCTATCAATCAAGCATGGGAGCTACACTAGTTTGTTAACAAAAATTCTTTTCTGTATGGTGATCTTGTAGAACTGGTGCTTATAGAGGAATCCTTAGGAGATATTGTTCATGAAGAGAATAAAGTTTGCCGCTTAAAGAAAGTTATCTATATCCTTAAACAAAGTCTCAGAACGTGGCTTGAGAAATCTAGTAGGATCGTCATGAGAGTTAGATTTAGGTGTTGTGTAGTGGATCACTTAGTGTTCATCTAATGAGAAATCAGTGGATGTATGCTACTTATAGTGTATGTTGATGACATTCTCTTAATTGACAATGACAAATGGAATTGCTAAGATCAAAGAATATTTTACTAAACACTTTGTCACCAAAGATATGGGAAGATCTTGATACTTTCTTAGGATAGAATTTACTTTTAACAAAGATAAAATTGTTCTGTCTCAAAGGATGTATGTCCTTGACTTATTCTAGGAGTTCGGACTTTTAGGCTACAAGTTCGAAAGCACTCCAGTTGATTAAAGACCAATGTTTTGATATGGCTCTAAGCTATTTGGAGATGTGCGACAATACAAACGGATGATCAGAAAGTTTATCTATTTGACCATTACACGCCTCGACATCTCCGACGTTGTTGGAATACTGAGTTAGTTTATGCATGAATCAAGAATGGTTCATTGGAAAGAGGCCTTGTGTATGCTGGTCTATGTAAAGAATGCATTAGGTAAATGTTACTCTACTGGGTTTCTTTGGTCATTATATAACAAGTTGTACATGTTAGATATTTATGCTTCAACTTCAAGGAGAATGTTAGAATAGATGAACCCTTATATCTATTTATGAGGTTTCTTATAGGTAGGAGATTGTACTCTCTTTGTTATTATACAATATGATTCTCTTTTGCCCTAACAACGACATTCTTGAATGTAAGTATGAGACTCAACTCATGCTTATTTCGTACTTTACTGGGTAAGGTTATGAAAAACATCTAAGTAACCATTAATATGTACATGATAGTATAAACAAGATTCGAACACAGGAGAGAATGGAATCTAGGAATAAAGGATGTTGCAGGAACGAGCATGAGAAATAATCAACGGCTGGAGCAATAGTTGAAGATATCTGTTTGGTCTGCAGCGATGAATGAATTTAAAAAGAAACTTTCATCAGTCTGACGCAAGGAAATTACAAGTTATCTACTATATACTATTATTTTGGAGAGAGAGAAGAGAAGATATAAGCTAAAAGAAATGAAAAAGTAGACTTCCCCTTTTCATTTTCTTTCCTCTTTTTTTGAGTTTATTCTTCTTCTTTTTTTAATTTCATTATGTGGAGTCCATTTACTCCAACAATCATTTAAATTTCAATCTCATTATCTAGGTTCATTTATTCTATTTATGTTGGGCCTATTTGATTTTATCCTCATTATATAAGGTCTATAAGTCTGTCTATTTTATTTGTAACTATATATTAGTTTTGTTGATTTCAATGAATAACTATCTTTTTTATTTCCTTTTCATCTACGTTTCTTAAATTTACCTTTTTCCCATTTTTGGTTTCATAAATTAATTATTTTTGTATGTATGTGCATTTAAGTTACCATCTATGCTATCTTATTCCATTACTTAGAAGAGAAAAAGAGCATATATCCTTAAATGTCGTGAGGGATCATAATTTCTCTTTCCTTTTTTTTAGTTTATTTTATTTTTAAAATCCCACTATGTGAGTAATCTCTTTGGCTTCAAACAATTAGTTACACAAGCCTTCATAATTAATATTAATAATTAATTCATGTTTTACAATTATATTATTTATAGCATTTTCATTTTGATTCGACTTTTCAGTAGCTAAATGTTCTTCTCATACCATATAATTCTTAATATCACATATTTACATGTTTTTATATTTTCTCTTCTTTTTTTCTTCCTGCATTTGCTTGGGTTTGTTAGCTTCTTATAACACAATGAAAAGGCATAGTCACAGAGATACATGGAAGTTCTTTTTAAATCATTATTGCTATTTATGCACTAAGTTGAAGAATAATGCCATAAGTTATGCTGCAACAGCTTTGGCTGGACTTCGTGTGGGATATGGAGCCTTTCCCCTTAGCATTATCCAATATTTATGGAGAGCAAGGCAACCGTACAATGTATCTGTAGCTGCCGAAGTATCTGCCTGCGCAGCTTTGCAGAACCCTGCTTATCTGGAGGTACCTGAAAGTTGAAACCTATAGGAATTCTGTACCGTTGCCTCTTTGCATCAATGGAACCATGCAGCATTGTGCTTATCCATAGTCATCGAGTTATATATGCTATCACTTTTTTCAGCGTGTGAAGAATTTGCTGGTGCAAGAAAGGGAAAGGTTGTTTAACCTTTTGAAAGAAGTCCCATTTCTGAAGCCATATCCAAGCTATTCTAACTTCATTCTTTGCGAGGTTACATCTGGAAAAGATGCAAAGAAGATAAAGGTTATTCACGACACTGATATTATCATTTATTTTCCTTGCAGTGGTTTGAATCGTGAAGTGTGGCACACAACACTTGATCTTCTCTCACTCATACTAGAATCATCCATTATACTGATATTATCATATCTTTTTAGGAGGACCTTGCACAAATGGGTGTGATGATCCGTCATTACGATAGTAAGGAACTGAAGGGGCGCGTTAGAATGTCTGTTGGGAAGCCGGAGCATACGGATGCCTTGATGAGTTGTCTGAGAAGACTAGAGTAGTGAATAACGAACCCTTCCTCACGGACATGGCAGAATGCAGAGATCTAATGACTATTTTATCCACTACGTGGTTCATTTTCTATTGGAAAATTAAGATCATTATTTTATGCTAAAATTAATTTTGTTGAGCATTCAACTCTAGGTAGTGTATAAGACTGGGATTCTGAAAGGATCAGGATTCAACAAGAAAACAATCTCTCTTTCTCGGCATACCGTGTGATAGTGCATAAATCAGCTAGTCTCATCGTAATAAACATTCTGAAGAATAGTTGTACACTTATGTTCAACTCGTGACCTCTGTGTAGAAACGAACAGAAATCGATCGATCTCTACTTGGCATTTACCGGGACGATTGTATGGGATGTGACCCAAAATATCATACAACGCAAGAGCACCGGTTGCCAATCATGGTATCTTCACGTGAACTCTATGATGGCAAATAGGGGGTTTTTTCGTGGTAAGGTTGTGAGAAAGTTGATTAGGGTTACGTGTGTACAGCTCCCAACTCTCCGCTGACCGCTATTGTTTGAAGAAACTGTTACAATGGTAATTCTGAAGGTGGCTATTGAAGTCGCGTCTTTCATGTTGTATCTTTTGATTAATCACTTGTGTTGCACGTCATTTTATGCTCCTATTTGTATTGGTCTTCCCCTTATCAGATCCCGTCAGTGAAATCTTTCCTTGTACGGTTAACAATGCTCGTGTAAATAGCTGTTGCTTAAGATGTCGAAGGTAAGATGCAATTGGTCTGTCAAGAAAAATGATTGTATAATCGATAGATAATGTTCATGACAGCCGCCAAGATTCCATTGTGTTTGCTCTGAAACCTCTACCGTGAAAAACGTGCACAAAGGCGAGCTGGGGTGCTCGTCACAACTACCACAGATGCGTTCAACAACATTGCCAGGACCTAGACAATTGATCCAGTACAGAGGAAAAGGATGTTGAGCAGAAGAATTGAATTAAACCCTGCCTAGGACAACATTAGACCTCTGAAGGATGATTTTTTAATCCTTTCCACTAAGGAATAAAATTGATTTGTCTCCAGTCAACATATTTCAGAGTGCGAAAGTTAACACTTTCATTAGGTGAATGATTTTAACTCAGTTTTTAAATAGTAAACACTTAATTTTTCCAAAGGAACACAGCAAACTGAAAGAAGTACGGTAGGTTAGAACCACACCATGGCCCATTAGGTGGTAATATAGGTTACGAGTTGGAGGCACAGTTCGAGCAAAGCTAATCGATATGCACCTCTGATTAAGCCCGGTCTATAAGTGAACGAATGTTTTCAAAAGCACGGTTGACAAGGACAGAACCAAGTTCAATTTTCAAAGGATTATGGAACCGAAGTTCAAATAGCTTAATGCATTAAACACAAAAACATTTGCAATATTCCTAATTACAAATAAAAATGACAGGTTACGGGATACCTGAGAATCCCAATCCCGTTCAACTAAGAATATCTCATCATGATTAGTTTTCGGTCATCTAATATTAACCCACCGAACAAGTCTCGCACATTTGCAACATGAATTAGTTAAAAACCCACAAAAAAGAGAGCAAACCAGATAAAAAGGAAGCAAATAGCATAAAAATAAATCTATTACAACATCCAACTAATCAACGATTAACCTATATTCCAGTGTATGGTGAATAGATCTAAAAATCTCATAAGGTCACTAAACAGGGATGACAAAAATGTAAATCCAAAACAAGTAGCTTCCATTTCAAATGCCAAAGCTAGTCAATCCAAAACAAACAAGTCGCTGTTTGAAATGCCAAAACCAGTCAATATCGACCCAAAACAAACAAGACCCCATTTGAACTGCCAAAGCCAGTCAAAATCGACCCAAAACAAATAAGCCCCATTTGAAATGCCAATACCAGTCATTATCATTCCAAAACAAAGAAGTCCCCATTTAAAATACCAAAACCAAAATCAAGTAATTATTTAAGGAATTAAAGCATTCTTCCTCATGCAGGCATGAAGTGAAAACAATCAGCTAAACCCACAATCTGATCTAGAACATAGCATTCCAAAACCCTATAAACAGCTCATGTCCATAAGATATATCTCTCACCATACACATAACAGTGGCGTAATTCAGTCATTTTAGTGCACGGTACATGTTATGACACCTCACAGATCAAAGCAAAAACGAGTCTCCGGCCATAAACATTTGACCCAAATTGAGGACATTTTTCAAAACATTTCTAATCTTTCCCATTCCAATATGCTAGATAAACCCTCCACAAATTAACCTTCCGGAATAGTGAACATCGTAACATCTGAATTTACTTCAGCATCTCTCTAACCCTTCAGTCCTCAGTCGTCACTTGCTTTGTCTTTCTATTTATTTAACCAATTAACACATACTCTACACCACCCACTACCACAACACAGCAGATGAAGCAATTTTGCATAATCCCGTAAACCATAACTTACAAAATTTGCATAACCAATTTAACAACAAGAACACACAAACAAGTAGTTCATAACGACATTTAAGACCACACAGAGAGAAACGGTATAAGCAAGCATTCTAGGGCAGAAGCAAATAAAAAAGAGCAATCCATAAATACAGAGGCAAATGAACAATTGCCACATTTCCAAAATAATATTAATAATAGTTATAATATATCATCGGCAGCTAAAGACATCCATAATGAAATGTATGGTAAATCAATCGAACTAATCAATCTATAAAACTCCCTTAAAAGAAGCCATTCATTTAATTACTAATAGCTAAGAATCCAGTTTCCGCCAGGTCTAACAAAAATAACAACGATAACAATAAAGGAGAACCATGTCTTCATAACGATAAGTTTCAGAAGGATCAAATAAAAGGAAACAAAAGGAAAGACAGACCCAACTGAGAACAAGCTACCATAACACCAAAAAAAAAAAAGGGCACCACACCAGCATATGAAAAATAAGAGCAACCATTACCAGTGCCCGATACCTCATTTAGATCTCCACTATTCAGCTTGCTGATTGGAGTAGACATAGGTCATCCCACACTTGCCGCAATAGTGCCTGTCGAAGTGGTTGGCCATGAAGGTCCCGGCCCCGCACTCAGCGTTGGGGCACTCCTTTCTCAGCCTGACAACCTTCCCGGAATCGTCCACCCTGTAGAACTGCAGGACGGCGAGCTTGAACTTCTTGTGCTTGTGCTTGATCTTCTTGGGCTTGGTGTAGGTCTTCTTCTTCCTCTTCTTGGCCCCGCCCCGGAGGCGGAGGACGAGGTGGAGGGTTGACTCCTTCTGGATGTTGTAGTCAGCGAGGGTGCGGCCGTCCTCGAGCTGCTTTCCGGCGAAGATGAGGCGCTGCTGGTCCGGGGGGATGCCCTCCTTGTCCTGGATCTTCGCCTTCACGTTGTCGATGGTGTCCGACGACTCCACCTCAAGGGTGATCGTCTTCCCCGTCAGGGTCTTCACGAAGATCTGCATCTTCGAGAGCGCAAGGGTACGGGATTTCCTCTCTGGTTTCCGCCGCCAACTGGTGGAGGGATGATGGAGATATAGGGTTGGGGTTTACAAGAGGATGAGGGAGGGGGGAATTTATATGAGATCGAATGGGTGCTAATGGGCTGGGCTCTAATTGACGGCCTAGATTTGTTTGTTGATTGTCAAAAGTGGTTATTATTTTCTCCATTTTTTTGAATAATAGTAATTTAAGAATTGGGTTTTAGTAAAGTTATTTGGGGATAAGTAGATCATTATTACCACAAAGAGGATGTGTTTCAAGCCAATAATTTGGAGTTTCCACTTTACAATGAGAAGAGAAGAGTGTGTGGATAAACATTTATGAATTTCCCAAATTATTTTTTAATTGTTTGCATTTGAATATTTGTTATTTTTGATAGGTGATTAAATTCAAACTAAATTTAAAAACTAAACGAAATCATAATAGAATTTTACCATGTTAAAATTCAAATCTCTTATGACTTGTTACCTATTGAAATTTCTAATTAGTATTTTTTTTAAATTTTAAATTTAAATATGACAGAATAGTAGTGAATAAGAAATAATTGTTCATTAAGCCTATGTAATTTACTTAGTCAACTCATATCATTGTTAAATTAGTCAAAATCCCAGGAAAAAAAAGGCATGTATAAAAAAAACTTTAGAACTTTTGTAATTCTAATTTACTTAATTATTTATATTTTTAAAATTTTATTGAAACTTGATTACAATAACATTTAATGTTCTATTATTTATTCACCAAAACAAGTGAGGCTCTGGCTTATGCTTGCCTCCTTGACCCCAAGCACACTATTTTTTTTTTTTTAAGTTTTATATCTATTAGGATTTGAATTTGTAATCTTTCAATCAAAGTAATAATCACATACCAAATGTGCTATGTTTCATTCAACAAACACGTTAATTTGATGTCATATGACAAAGCCACGACCCCATCTTTCAAAACAAATGGTATCATGGTGTGTAATTTTTGTAAAGTTTAATGCATCAATAAACAAGAGTGGACCATGTCCATGATGATTTGGTTATCTATATTATTTAAAAAAAATACTAGTTTAGTTTTTAAATTCTTTAAAATACTAACACTTAACATGATGTGTCTTTCATATGACATGGCTAGACATACATTACTTGGCACATGGCATAACATAAATTGAAACTTTTTATTTTCTCAAGGTTCTTTCAATTCTATTCACTAAATATTTAATGATCACTTATTACAAATAACTTAGGTTTTTTTACCATATTATAATTTTTGAACTTCTTAAATTTATTTTCACTCCCTATGTATTTGTTTATATTAATCATAATATAATACTACCATTTCTACCTTTTAAGCTTCTAATTTCTTTGATCGTAAACCACATGTTATTTAATGCGAACTACTTATTTTATTTATTCAATGTACTCATTACTATCCATGAACTATAAACATATTCCATCTTTTTCATTACACATATAAATCGATTCAAATTAATTGTACCTTAATTTCTAATTTTGTTCTTTTGATTTTCCATTCTCAATGGGTTAGTTCTCAAATTGTATTCTAATAATTATCACCTTAAATCAACTATACCATTCAAACACATTGCTCTAAATAAAGCAAGTATAAGTGAAATAAAACTATTGAGATGAAATATATTTTAAAAATATATACTTTAAAATATTTGTTGGAGTATATGAAAATTCAAGTTTTTATGTTTACATATTCCAAAAACATGCTTGGATTAAATCTAATATATTTTAGACATAAAATTCTTCTTTTGAAGTTGTAAATTTAGTTGATATTTGACAATATTATTCATTTTTGTACTAATGGTGCATGTTGTTTAGAAAATCATATTGTGTTATGAAAATTCATATTGCATTGGATTCTTTAATATTTTTTAGAATAAATTTATTTAGAAATCATTAAACATATGGGCTAATAATGTTAACATTGAATAATATTTTGAGATTTTTAATTTTTAGTTGTCCAATTTTATAATCTTTATAAAAGTTCATCTTAAATAAGTGAATAATTAATATCAAATGTAAACATGATCCTATAATTTCAAGTTACATTTGAAAATTATCGATTAAAAAAATGATTTTTCAAAAATTATCTTCCACTAACCTTATCACCTTTTCTTCGCAAGATATATTGTTTCTTTTCTACTTCATTCACCCATACATAATATTTTGACAAGAAAGAAGTAGGAGTGGGCATCCAAATCCTTCAAATCGATTCACTGAATCAAACCATTTTTAGTGGTTCAGTTCAATTTTTTAAATTCAGTAGCTCGATTCGATTTGAAATATCTTCAAACTGATCCATATAATTCTGTTTGTGATTCAATTTCTGATTCCAAGACAGTTTAACTAAATCAAACCAAACCAGTAGGTTATATACGTATATTAAATATTTAAATCCAGTATTAATATTCGTAACATACTAACATATTACATTATATGATATCGTTATATAATGTATGTAACATTACTTAGATTATATTTAATATCTATTTGCTACTTTGGAATTTTATATTGTGATGAGATTCTTTTAAATAATTTAATATTATAGCTAGGTCAGTTATTTTTCTAATGAAATTTTATATTTTGTCCAAAAAAATTGTTGTTTATAAATTGAATTTGCATTCAAAATTTTAATAATTGTATCGTATTTCACTTTTTGACATGATATACAGTCAGAAAGAGAAAAGAAAATATATCAACATCTTATTATTTTTATATATTTTATTAAATGATTAAATCATAAATCAAACCAAACCAATCAATTTTAGGTGATTCGATTAGATTAGATTCCAATAGGTTAAATAATTCGAATCGATTTAAAAATTATTCAAAACATACTTTATAATTTGATTTGAACTTTCGCTTCACACTAAACCAAATCTAACCATTCCCACCCTTAGGAATAAGTAGCAGTAGTTGCTTCTTTATACTGTTGCTCTTCAATGAGATGATGTAAACAGCATTGAAAATATCAAGCAAATCTTCTGGTCGATGGCAAGTTCATGCATACATTAGTTCAGTGCAACCAATCAGTTTCAGTCCCTGAAATCATCCAGCTATCATGGGATGACCAAACTGAAATACACCCTGGCCTGATGTTGAAGACCTATGTGACACAACATTATGCAACCAGAGCACTAGCCAATTATAATCACACCATAAGGGTTCAGTCGTGAGATCAAAATTGCAGATCGCCCTCCTATTGAACCTCACGCAAGCAGTGGATTTAGTCCCATTTCCCCCCCTTTTTTCATAAAAAGTACATGGAGAAGAAAGAGGCTGACTAAACATGATGCCGTCTGCAGCCTTCACACAAAGAAGACGAATTTGGAGGTGGATCAGAAAACATTTTATACATATCTCAGATGTTATGGAAGATAATACAAGAGGAGGCTTTTCTTTTTGTTATGAGAAAGCATTAAATTTTGAAGACCTTAAAATGAACTCAACCACCATAACTTTTCTTAAGAAAATAAATTATTTTTCAGGAGATCCCTGCTTAGTTAAGCTGCTTTCAAGCCTCTCAATTGCAGCACCAACTCCGCGGCTTTTCACCTCTTCACCTTTTGAAGAACCTTCTTCATTTGCCTTCTCCACAAGCTTCAAGTGTAACCAACCTACAAAATATGCAGATTTATTTTCCAGTTGCCCAATACTACAGAAAGGTGAATGTTTAACATAAGGCAAAGAATCAAGAAAAATGGCAGGAAATAACCATGAAGCGCAAGTCTAATATATAGACTGGAAGTTCAGACCAGATATGGAACAAGGCTGGGCTGGCCCGAACCCGACAGGGCCAAGGGCTGGAGATTTTCTCCCACACCTTGGCCCAAGTCCGAATCCAACAAGGTCCAAATTTATGACCCGGTTAAGTCGAAAATAGGTCCTAAATAAATATATAATTTTAAATATAAATATTAAGTTTTAAATTATAATAATTACTTTATAATGAATTTTAATTATATAAAATAAAACAAAGACATCCAATTTAAAAATGAGACATCCCATGTAACAAAACAAATGCCCTATTTAAAGGAACGAACACCCATTTTTTTAAAGAAAACTTCCTAACTAAAAAGCGAACGTCCATTCCTCAATATAAATGATCATTTTTTATTAATTTTATATATATTAAAATTTCAACAACTATAAAATATAACCATTGAACGAGATGAACATTCATTCTTAGAAATAGACGTCCACTTTCATAATTGGACATCCATTTCACAAAAATGTATGTCCATTTTATCATTAATTTTTTTACTTATAAATTTCAACGATTATAAAATAAAATTGTTGAATTAAGTGAACATTCGTTTCCAGTCCACTTCAAATAATAGACAAAAAACGTGCATCCGTATTTCTTCTAATTTTTTTCCTTTCAAATTTCAACAATTATAAGATACAACCCTTGGATCAAGTGGATGTCCATTTTTTGAAATAGACGTTCATTATAAAAAAACGAACGTCCATTCTATTCTAACAGTTTCTAACAATTATATTTCTTACTGTTATAAAACTTCATTGACAATTTTTTCCTTTCAAACAATTCTATTTCTATCTATTAGAGTCTTGAAACATCTATAAATAATACCTCATTCTGTTCTTCCATCCACACAAAACTTCTTGCCTTTTCTCTTCATTTCTCAAAGTTCTTAGCATCTTACAGTTTACTCTCTAAGTCTAAAGTGTTCAAATGAAAGATAAAGTTCTTGGTCTCAAGTTCTCTAGCTCTTCACGCTTTCGTTGATCGTCATTAACATTCATTTCTTCTTCCTCAATCTTATTCTCTTCTTAATCCTTAATTTCAAAATTTATTCTTTTAATTTTTTTTAAGTGTTTATTATTATTGTTACAATAGTTTGTTTTTGTTTCATAAATCATAATGGCCATTGAATCAAATGATTTTATTCCGGACATCCAAAAACTCGTAGAATATTTAGATAATATAGAAATTGTAGTAGAAGATTTAGAATTCACACTAATTAGTTCTAATATTCCAAACTTTAGGAAAAAAATAAAATATTTGTATTTATTTAATTGAAAAGCCTAAAGATCCTAAGAAATGTATATTTAATATATGTGGTACGAATCTTATCTGTAGTTGTTTAGGAGGTATAAGGCATTTAGGAAAACATGTAACCCATTATCTTGATAAATTACAACAAAAAACTAACTCTAAGTAAAACACATTAGCAGTTGGAGTTAGGGAAATATTATAAAAAATAAGTGCATATCCAAATGGAATTGGACAATATTGAATACAATATGAATAAACTCAAGGAAGACATATTCAATTAGAAGTTGGAAAACAAGTGAGACATACAATACATTTCTAGTCTCATATTGTGTATGTACTCAAGATGTATTCAGATCATAACCTTTTCCTCCTCCTCCTCCTCTACCTCCTCCTTCTCGATAGATTTTGTTCACATTTTTCTTCATATTTTACATAATTTTTTAATAATTATGTATTTTATAATCTTCTTAATTGAATTTACAAAGGAATGAATTTTCATTCTTTTCCGAAAGTAGATGTCCATTTTCTAATTATTTTTTTTTAAACTAATTGTTACATTAGAAAAATATACATTAGATGTACTTTTTAACACACTTTTGCCTATATGTATCATTTCTCCGTTTTTTCTTTCCTCTTCATCTTCCTTACTCTTCCTCCTCTTTTGAATTTTGATCTTTCTTTCGTTTTTGTGATGAATCCAACATGACATTTGAAATTGATGCGTATCTTTCGAAAAGATGAAAATAAGAAATTCTATTACTTTTACAACTATTGTAATCGTAGGTTTTAATTTAAGTCTTGTATTCTAATGTCTCATCCATATAGACATACGAAAAATTGTGTAAAGCTACAGAAAACACACGACTGCAAACACTCCAACTCCATTTCGCCTATGACTAACGCAAACGGACACGATGAATATTAAAGTAATTAATTATTTTTAAATTTCAATGTAATGTTATTTCCTTTCTTTTATGTATTATCAACTATTTTTGATATTAACAATGTATTTGAGTTATTAAATAATGATTTATTAATTTTCTTATTAATTTTTGTTAAAATATGGATATCCAACTAAAAACCAATTGACAATGAGTGGAAAGATCTATTTATATATAATTACAAGTTTTAGTCCTTACTTTTTCAATGTAGCGTTATTTTAACACTTCTTCTCACTTGTGACCTATTTTAAATTCAATAAGTGTCTCGTTTAAACATAGGTAAATCTGTGTAAACTTAAACCTATTTGGACCTTTTTTGACTCTGATACCATTTTAGAATATGAACATCCAACTCAAAACTAATTGAGAATGAGTAAAATCCATCTATGTATAACTACAAGTCTAGTCTTCACTTTTTCAATGTAAAACTATTTCAATAATTTTCAAATTACATAAATTTATTAAGACCGACCCAAAATCGAACTTGGTGCAACCCAACGTCTGCCCAACTCGAAAGATATAGGGTCATGGACTGTACTAAGGTTAGGGAATTTCTAATTCTAGCCAAATACAACACAAAATAGGACCAAGTGTTGGAAATTGCGGACCAGACTGGTCCGATTTCCAGGTCAACTAATATGACACCTTAAATGACATTATTGATTGTACTTGGTCACTTCTTGGCAAGATCCATATCGTTAAGCACATAAAAAAAAATGCAAGTCATTGTGGATAATATTAAATAACTCAAAGACACCTCTGCTCATTCCTTTCCACGGTTCAGTATTGAACACAGTATTGAATACGAGCATAGAGACCTAATAAGGATCAAGTTACATGGCCTATGAGTAGCAGATTTTGTAAATTTTCGACTTTCACATCTATCATCATGTAACTGCATATCCGAGCATTCATCACTTTCTATCATTTTATAAGCCCAGAATAATATAATATAAATGTATAATCACTCTCATGTGCCTTTATCACTAATTGATTTCAGTGTAGTGCTCAATATGGTAGCTCCGCGGAAGAGATTATTCTCTTCCTCTCCTAGTGTTTAGATCCTAACAACATGGATTACCAAATATGCAATGATATGTATCTCAAGTCAGGAGAGGGTGAGGAAATGAAAACCCATGATGGAAAAAGGTTGCAAGAGAATGGTGTAAGTGTAAGATAACAAGATGATGAAAGCATTTATGCATATACATTTTGAAAAGAAAAGTATGGCGTTCAAGGTTAAGACCACAAGAGCACATGTTTCTTTCAACTTTCCATAAACCCAAATTCCAAGCCGCAACCAAAAGTCAACGTTCTTTTTAGAGTAAGAGATTAAGAGTCCATTTGGTAGAGATTCAATTTTTAAATCCAAATGTAGAACTTAACTTCTGGTTCGAAACTGTCATAACCTAGTTTCTAGAAATGTAAAGGAATTACTGTTCCAATAGTTATATATTTCTACGAAATTGATAGTGTTTGGTAAAATTATTGGATCATTATAACTTCTAAAAAGAAACTACATACTCAAGAATTATCCAAAAACTCTACCAAACAGACCTTGAGTAAGTACACAAACATTTTATTCATAAAAAAATCCCAATTGCCTTGAAAGCCATTGACTGTTAACTGTGAATTACTGGAGACTGCATATTTGTGAATCCCTACATACATTGTTAGCATCATCGGCCACGTCCACTTGTATTAATTTGATTGGAACGGCCAGAAATATAATACGTATATGGCCAGAGTTCACATTCATTTTGGCATCATAAATTTTCATTAAATTACAGGTGAAACAAAGAAACTAACACAAATAATGGAATAAGGATATTACCTAGTGGGAAACAAAGTGCAGCACCAAGAGTCGACCCTACAAGCACATTCCTGGCACGCCATCTGAGTGATCCTGGCACTTAGACGAGAAAATTCAAAACAAAACTATGCCTGTTACACAGGATTTTCATAGGAAAGAATTCGCAAATGAAATTTTACAAACCATACCAATTATAACCGTACTTATTAAGGCGCCAAGATGTTCAGTTGTGGCATCTTGGGTGCCTAGGTGTCATTAAAAAAATAAAAAAATAATTTTTAAACATTTCTACTCTTATGTTATATATTATTAAATGTAATTATGCATTGTTATGTCTATTCTTAACTTAATTAATCCCTAAATAACATTAAAATATCTAACAAATGACAAGACAATAATAAAATATAATAACATTAACATCAAAGTATCAATATAAACACACATTAACATCTAAATAAGTTAAAAACAATAAGTTTTAATAAGTCTTGACTAAACAAAACGAAAATATAAGAGAATAACAATGTCTTAGGCTTAGTCAATATTAAAGAATATAGAAAAAAAATCAAATGAAAATTCAGATCGAGTAAGGGTCCCTTTTTTTTTTAAGAGTTGGGCATTTATATACCCAGCAGGAACACCAGGGCATCTAGGCGACGCCTAGGCGTCCACCTTAATTAATAAGTATGATTACATCATATAATCATTATTCTAAAATTCAATTTACTATTTTGTGAAGTTACATCATCAGGATCAGAATTTTACTTCACCTTAAGAAAAAACAACCTTGCACAGCACTAACAATACCAAGTAGTATTTTTTGGTAGTTTACCTTCAAGTTATGGTTGGTAAGACGTGTTTATGTAATAACTAAACAATATTGTCCATAGAAGGCTTTTATTGATTTGGATACATTCAACTGTCCAATTGAAGCGTACAATAACCATGCTTTCCTATATAATTCATGAAATGTATAGATGTTTCTTTAGTAATATGTATAATATACCAAGACTAAGTGTAAAGGAAATAATCAAATAAATGGCCCATATATATATATATATATATATATATATATATATATATATATAGAGTAGTAATCTAGTAGG
>JAMKQA010047429.1:0-16337 GCA_024699735.1 Posidonia australis | reverse complement strand
GCAATCATGCAACGCTTCCAAAAAATGTATCCTCGTCGAGGACAATTGTAATTTTTTTCTTTTTATTGGAGTTTTTTTGAAATAGTATTTTAAAAAAATATATGTTGGTAGTTTTTAAAGTTGACATATTTTTTGATTATAATCATAATTTTTTTCATCTATCTTGAGCCCCCACAATAAAAAATTTCTAGCTCCGCCACTACATATTCATTGCATGAAGCACAAAGAGAAAGAGAAGAAAACATGATCACACATCTCAATTTAAATAAACTTCATTTCTACCATAGATCTAGAAGTTTAGCAACACATGATTACGTAAAACAATAAAATAAAAGAAGGGAGAGAAGAAATAGAAAATATAATTAAATAAAATGCACTTTTATTAGAAGAACTTGAGATTACAGATGATCTTCTTCTTCTCCTAAAATACACAAAAGAAACAGACTCTAAAACCTAAATGAGTGCTTACATAGATCTACACAAGGGGTCTATTTATAAATTACAAGGACTTATTCACGTTTGAAAACAAAATTTGATTTTCACGTTTGAATACAAGAAATTTCCAACATAAGATCACAACACGAAAGACTGGGTCAAGCCTCCTTCTGATTAGACACTTGGGAGGCACCAAATTGTTATCTGGACGCCTCCCAGGTGCCCAGATTATTCTGATCACCGTTGATTTTAATTGCTTTGTTGATTGATGTTTATCCAAATATTTAACATATGGAAAATGTAATTTTGATCTTCTGACGTAACTCTAGAATTTTTCCATGCAAATATCTTGTTGTCTGGCGTAATTATTCTTTTCCATCTGTTTTTCTCTAGATTCCTGCAAAATTTACATAAAATATCTCGAGTAGCATTATTTATGTACAAAACAGATAAATATGAGAATAAAATATGTATGCATTATGAACTAATCATGTTTCCACTTCTTTTAGTGAGAATTTGGTATTATAAAGCAAGTACTAAATTCCATATAATATAGTATAATCTATAACACATGCTGTCATAATTTAACTTGTTTAGTGGGACAAATATGATATTTCCTTCTTACTCTATTTGTGATTTTCATTAACATCCAATCATCATCATTGAGGTGTTCTTGAATAATTCACAATTATTAATGATAACTATCTAATTATTCACATAATTATGACATTAGTAGCAACATTTGGGATTGGAGTGGAGACATCAAGAGTACCTAGCAAAGAGAGGATTAAGAGTAGGGATTGCAACAAGAAATCTAAAGAGAGCTGTTAAGATTAGAGAGAGGATGCAAAGGGAAACATTGAACTCTGGGATTGTGGTGTTGCAATTGAACCTGAGCTCATTTGCTTCAACCCAGAGGTTCTGCTCAAAGTTCTTGTCCTTGGGAATACCACTCAACATTCTCATGTGAGTTAAATAAAATTAACTATTTCAACTTGCTCACACAAGTACTTGAGTGGGTAAATTTTAATCTGAATCTCAAATCTTTTTCATTGTGATGATGCATGCAGAAACAATGTAGGGAAATATTACCATAACTTTGAGCTCACAGAAGACAAGATTGAGATTTTGTTTCCTACAAACTAAAGCAGTATATGGCACAATTCATGAAACTTGAACAGTGATGATGCTAAATTCGACTAAGTCCAAATTGTAATACACACAATCAATTAGAGTAAGTATATATGTGATATGCGCAGAAGGGAGAGAACAAACAGCCAGGCGGAGGCAACGGGCAGAGCAACCATGAAGGATATGCCAATAGTTAAATTTTATAAATCCTTGACTTTTTAGCTTATTACAAATAGATCCATAACTTTTAAAAAATTAATATCAAATCAATCCACTGATGCAAGTTTGACATTTATGTGAGGTGGCATGGGAAGAGAATGTGGGCATCTCTTAGAGGTCAGTTTTCGTTCCTCAAAGATTAGTGCTTGCTCGATGATCGACTCGTAGAGATAAGTTCTCGCTTAGTGATCAACGTTCCTTGAAAATCAATGCTATCGCTTGACGAACGGCCTTCTCAGAGATCAGTTCTTGCTCGCTGATCAACAGTTCTCGGAGATCAATGTTATCACTCAACGATCTTTTAGTGTTTCTTGAAAGCAATAAGGAAATTTGTGCCATGTTAATATGTTTTCTTAATTTGTACGTTACTGAAGGAAGATGCGACTGGCTTATTGATATTCCAATGAGCACAAAACTCCGAATATTTATCTATTTCATCACCTACTGAAAATAAGCACAAAACTCTAGTTTCAGTCTCTCTCGGTCTCTCCTATTTCTTATTGTTCTTCTTCTTTGCACCATATGCATGAGCTTCCCCTTATGAATATAGACAAATGTAGTTACTGCTTACTGGTTCTGTGTGTAACCATGTCGGTGATGACTCGTGCGAGGCGTGAAAGGTCGGATGCACGAGATCGAGCAAAGTCATGACGAAAAGAAAACCAAGGCAGAAAGGCAATAAAACATCAAAAATCTGGAGTTGCTACCTAATCTACTTAAAAAATGGGAAACAAGGAAAACCGCAAAAGGAGAGCAAAAGCCACGCAAACAATGCATGATCCGTGCCAAAAGAGAAGGTTATTGTGTACCAAAAAGTTGGGTAAGGATCCCTATTACACATGGGGAAGGTATTAGATGTCCCTGTGTGCCCAACAAGTCGATTTTTCATGATTTTACGCTCGCTTATATGGTTATGTCGACTTAATGCCTGCTTTTGTATACCCAGAGGTAATATGCCATGCTATGCCAATGCGTGCTTTGATTTATGCCTAACAAATGAATGCTTAATGCTATGTAGGTGGAAAACATGCAGGGTGGAAAATAATGCAATTAAACTCTTAGCCATGCTATACGTGTTTAGAAACAGAGCACTCATATGTGCTTGTACAACCCGCTCGAGAAGCACACAAGGTCATCGCGCCCGGTTCTCAAAAACTTTGTATAGTATGCATCACTGCCTAATAGATGTAGTCAAAAAAATCCAAACTAATGCATGCATGCAATCAAGCAAGTAAAACTACGAAAGCAAGTCTACATGTAAAACTAATGCTAAAAAAAAAATCATGTGGAAGCAAGTATAATGCATCTGGGAATAAAAAAAACAGAAAGGCAATCATCCGGGTAAAATGCATGCATGCAATCAAGCAGAAGGCTATCAAATGAGCTGACCTAAATGCCAAGGAACACACTTGTATAGAGTAAACGTTTCGATCATATTTCCTTCACTCTCTCCATCCCTATGGATCCATTTGGATTCCATTTGGCTTCAAGAGCCATAAACCTCGAAGGCCAACTTTAGGAGACCCTTAGGACGTCTATGATGTATGAAGAGTGCAATCATTCGGGCAAAGGACATGAACATGTAAAATCTAGAATGTGATGTGCATATGACATCCACCTTCCGTTCATTAAACTACATCGACGTTATCGTCTCCGTCCAGCCATGTATACAATCGAGAATACATGAACACTATTATTGATAGCACCATGGAAGATGGAGGAAAGGATGGAAAATGGAAAACCCATGGGTACGGGTCACGGTTTTGTGCTCCATGGCCGGAAAGCTTCACACAAATCATGAACCTTTCCTAAAAATCCACTAACTAATGCAAAAACTACAAGAATGTCAAACATATATCATGCCATTATGATAAATGTAAGCCAAAATCGATGAAATCCAGTAAATAAAGGATGAACTATCATTAGGATATGCACCAACTAGTGCACAAAAACATGAGAGAGCCAAGCATATATCAAGCCCAAGAGAACATTATCACATGGTGAACACAAACCAATTAAACCAATGAAATCCGATAAATAAATAATAGTCTATCATTGAAACAAGCTAACTAGTGCAAAATAGAATGTACGTAGCCAAGCATGTATCAAAAATGATCATGTACCATGTGATGAACCAGAACTAAAACTAACAAAATGATGTAACAATGATATGGCTACGTAGAAATGGCAAGGAGATTTGGTTGAGGTGGCTCTTCTTCGGATGACTGCTGTAAGGTGGTGTTTGGGAGGTGTGTGGGCTGTTGGTGAGTGTGAGAGAGTGGAGGAGGAAGGCTAGAAATTAAAGGTGATGGTCGTTGTTGTGGTGATGGAGGCTAAGAGAAAGGTGGTGGAGGAGAAGTGATGGGTTGCAAGTGGGTGTGGGCTGCTGCCCTCCGGCTTCTCCTCTTCTCTCTTCCCTTCTCCCTTCCCTCTCTTTTGCTATGGATGTGAAGGTGCTGAGAGGAAGAGGAAGGTAAAGGGGCTGATGCTGTGTTGTTTGGGTTGTGTTGAAGATGATCCTAAGAGAAGATGGCTGGAATGGGTTGCAATGAGTGGGAGGTGGAGAGGAGATAGATTATGGAGGCTGTTGGGTAGTGATGGAGGTGCTGCTGTTATTTGGTTTCACGAGATGGTTTCTCTCGTGGGTGGAGGAGGCCATGATGTGTTGTCTATGGGAGAAGAGAAGCTAGAGAGGTGATGGCTGCTATAGGGGCTGAGAGGATGGAGGAGAATGGGAAGGCTGAGAATTCGAAGTGGCTGTGGTGGGTGTCGTCGGAGATGGCAGCTGCTGAGATGGGTTGAAGGATGTTGGCTGTGTGAGTGAATGTGAGAGAGAGGGAGATGGGGAAGTGGAGGAGAAGGTGGGCTACCCGAGAGAGAAGGAGGTGTTAGTGTTTTTGTGTGTGAGAGAGAGGGAGAGGAAGATGGAGGTTACATGGGTCTGTGTGAGAGAGAGTTGGAGGTGTTAGTGTCTTTGTGTGTGAGAGAGAGGGAGAGGAAGATGGAGGTTACGTGTGAGAGTGAGAGAGTTGGAGGTGGGTTGTTACTTGAGTTAGTGTTGGGGAGATGAAGAGATGGAGGAAATGGGTTACGTAAGTGAGTGTTGGGGAGACGAAGAGATGGAGAGGTGGGCTGTGTTACATACTTACATGCTTTAGTGTGAGAGAGAAAAAGGGACTGTTACGTAGAGAAGTGATAGGATAGAGAGAGAGGGGGATGGAGAGGTGGAGGAGAATGGGAGAGAAGGAAATGGATGCCAAGAGGATGAAATGGATGCCAAGGAGAGTAGTGGAGAGAGAGAGAGAGAGAGAGAGAGAGTAAATAGACACTAAAGCATCATAGATTCCTGTAGCAAAGAGGATGAAATAGATGCCAATTGAGGTAATTTAGGATATATATGTGAACAAATTAGATCATAGATTCCCTATAGCAAAAGGAATAGAGCAAATAGTTACTATTTCACGTAAAGCAGATGGATTTGAAAGACTCAAAAGAAGGGAGGCCAAAAATCTTAAGATCTTGGTGTAGACACCTCGATTTTGTAGTCACTTATCAATGAATTCCTTCGAAAAAACTTGCTTCAATGGTGACAATGTATTTTCCAACATCAAAACCTACCTAGCACCCTAAACCAGTCCAAGACTCTAAATTTACTCTAAATCTTAGCAAAACCACTAGCCTAAAGAGTCTAAACCCTTTGGGTGGTCAAACATACAAGGAAACACCCAAAATCCATGCAGCAGGCTCAGTAATAGGTTCGATGTAGGTCACTATTGTAACTTACCACTGCGACTATCTAGTGTGGATGGCTAGCGTGGGTGACCATCGCTAGTCACTAGCGTGGCACTCCTGAGTCAGTAGCAGTAGATGTTGAGGGATTCGTTGGTCCTTTCACGCTTGGATCATCGGTTCTTTGCTTCTTATTGACTTGTATGGATCTAAGCATGTTCCTTGACATTATTGGACCATCATACCCCTCATCCCAATCTTAAACCCAATTCTATCTGTAGACACTCCGATTTTGCAGTCACTTGACAACAGGCTCCTCTGGAAGATGCTCTAGTTGCAACCACCACTGCTAAACCCTAACTCCATAGAACCCTAACCCCACACAAGCTCACTCAAGCCCACACAAACCCATTAGGCCCACACTAGCCCACACTAACTTAATCCAAACAAAAACCACTAACTAAAACCAAAATAAACAAAATTCATCTAAATCCACTTAAAACCTTAATTAATTAAGTAAAACCCTAATTAAAAACCAAGTTAAACAAAATCCAATTAAATCAACCTAAAAACATTTGAAAACCTAATCAATCAAGTGAAAACCTAATTAAAATCAAAATCAAGCAAAATCCACTTAAAAACATTTAAAATCCAAATTAATCAAGTGAAAACCCTAATTAAAGTCAAAATCAAATAAAATCCATTTTTAAACCACTTTAATCCATTTAATTTCAAGGAAAACCTAAATTAAACTAAAAAACCCTAAAGAAAACCCTAAAGTCACTTAATTAAGTTAAAAACCCCTAATTTAAACCCAAAACTTTAATTAAAACCAAAAAACCCTAATTTAAGCTAAAAAAACTCCAACTAAAATCCAAAACCCTAAAAAACCCCTAGAATAATTAAATCCTAAAAATCCCAATTTAAAACCAACTAGTTAAGTCACCAAAACCCTAAATTAATTAAATCACAAAACCTAAAATGATTAAAATCCAAAAAACCCTAAATCATTTAATTAATTCTAAAAGAAACTAACTTAAAATCTCATAATTAAATTCAAACCTCTAAAACCCTAATTTAAAAACAATTAAACTTCAAAATTACAAAATCAAAATTTAATTAAAATCACTAAAACAAATAATTAAAGTCACCAAAACAAATAATTAAAATAAAAAACAAAATCAAAAACTTAAAACAAAACCAAAATCTAAAACAAACCCTAAAAACCTAAAAACAAAACAAAAGCTAGAAAACCAATGGGCCTAAAGTCAAGCTTGTTAAGCCCAAACCACATTTTAATTGAAAACTTAGGAAATAAAAAAAATAAAGGAATAGTCTTCTTCCTCCCCTCAACTAGACCCACTCTCCCCTTCTTCCCCAATTGCACCCACTCCTCTTCCCCACGAAGACCAACTGCAAGCCACGATCCCCCTCGTGCATTCTACATCCCTTAAAGACCTAGAGAAACCACCCAGAGAGATGGGGACCATAACTGGAGAGGGGGAGAGAAAGAGAACGGAGCGCAAAGACCACCGGAGGTCTTATCCCAGAAAACCAGAACCAGAGCACCTGCACCCACACTTTTCTCCTCCCACCTAAACTCTCCGTCCCCAGCCACATCCAGCAACCGAAACATCGTCGGAAATGCCGCCGTTGCCACTGAAGATTGTCGGAGAGGACATCTCGCGCATCAGGTAACTCTTCCTTCCCTTCTCCATCAATTCATAGCATGCCCGTAGTTGCCTCTAGGTTCCCTGAACCAGTCGTGGTGGAGCGGTGCCTCCTGCCCACTGCCGCATCGCCTCCGGTGGTGGGTTCACCACCACCGGCGAGCCTCAAGCTGCTAGGCTTCAGGCAAGGCCTTCGTGGGCCACCTCTCCTCTCCCCTCTTCTCTCCTCCTCCTCTGGTTTCCCTCCGCTCCAGATAAGCCCCGTCGACGCTCAGCTAGCCCAGTCGCTGTTGTTGCTGCTACTGCTGACGACCCTTTGCCGTGAAGACGCCTGAGATCCCCTGGACGCTCCAACACCAATCCACCTCCTCCGGAAGCATCCCCACGTCACCACAAGCACCTCTTGTCCGCTCCTCCACTGCCCGAACCACCTCAGCAACCCGACGACCACCGCCGAGCCCGTTGCTGGAGTCGGAGGTGGGAGGAGCCCTCCGGACCTCCTCGGGCTTCACTGACACTCCTCTCAGCCTCGCCGTACCCCCGTGATGCTTCCCCAGCCGTCGTCGTGCCGCTCCAGCCTCCGGGACACCACTGCACCGCACCGTCGTCTTCTTCGTCGCCGTCTAGCGGGTATCGCTGGAGCACGAGGTTGAGGGGAGGCCTCAGGCCTCCCCAGCCTTACCCAACCTCCAGGGGATGGTCGCCGCGCGCCCGCCTCCGCCGCGGGATAGCCACCAGAGCCTCGCTGGAGAGACCGGCCCAGCGATCTCTCCGGTGATCTTCAAATGGTCTCCTTTTTAGATTAGGCCCCTTTAGTTTAAGCTTATTTTTATTAGGTCCTCAGTTTATTACATTTGAATCCTTTTTTATTGCATATGGGTCCAAACATTTGCATCATAGTCCCTGTAGTTTTAAAATTCATTTATTTCTTTATTTTCACTGTGCATTTTGCATGTAACCCCCTGAATGTTTTATTGTTTAATTTCTAACATATTAATGCATGTTTTTATCACATCTAGGTCCTTGGAACATGTTTTCCTTACATTTAGGTCCTGGACATTTGCATTTAGCACCTGAAACTTTTTAAAGCAAGTTTTCTCTATGAAATTTTCATTCTGAGCCCTAAAATATTTAAAAATCACACTGACTGTTATTAAAATGGAATTTTCTTTACAGTTTGGTCCTGGTCTTTTGCATTAAGCCCCTAGAACTTTAAAAAAATGAGTTTTTCATATGTATTTTGCATCCTATATCTCAGAAAACTTCATAATTGCACTGACCAACATAAAATCCTTAATTTTTATCACATTCAGGTCTAGATATTTTGCATAAAAGTCCTTAGATTCACATAAAATCATTTTTTAACATAAAATTTACATTTTGACCCTTAGATTAATTTCAAATCCATTATTTAAGGTTTTAAATGTTTTCTTGCATATCTTGGAATATTTTTCACACATTTCATCTCATGTTTTGCATTTAATCACAGATTCTATTCAAAATTCATGTTTTCATTGAGATTTGATCCTTAGCCTTACATTTTAGTCACATTTGCACTCATGTGTGAATCTTGCACTTTAGACCCTAACCTTTCAGGAAATTATCCAAGTGTAACTTTTACATTCCTGTGCCACATTGACATTGGACCCATCATTTGTATGTTAGAATAGGGGTCGTGAATATGTTTTTTCATTCAGATTCTCATTCCTTTTGTGAATTTTGCATTTTGGCCCTTATGTTCATTTATTGTGTTTACATCATTTTGTTGATTTTCACCCCCATGTTTCTTGTAAATAACATCTTCTAGACATTTGGCACACATTTCGACATAACTTAGGCCATGCATCACTCCCATGCAAACATTTATCACATCTGGCTAGGGAAATGACCAAATTGCCCCTGTGCCTCCAATGCATGAGCATACATCTCAATTTTTGCACGAGTCTTGCATAGTCCATATCTAGATCATCCTTTAGAGTTTTTACGCATTTAGGCATTTGTCCATGCATTTCATATCCGTTTTCCTCACATTTGTATCCCTATTTGGCGAGCCGGCATCCTATGCCTTTCCTTCATGGATTTCTTTCTTCACTTTATCCTTAGAGTTTCTTATTCATTATCTGATTTGATTTGCTTTAATCCTACATTTCAGTTTTTTTTGATTTGATTTGGATTTCATCGCCCAAGGGCGTACATTAAAGGCCTAAGGGCCGACATTTGACCCCATCACGGATTATTTTTCCCCTTTTTGATTTTCACGACTTTTTCCATGATTTCGAAAACACGGGTTGACTCAACTTTTTATCCTTTTGACATCAACATGGTTTTCGGAGGCATTCTTTACAAAAATATTGTCATTTCATGTGATTTTCTGCGATTTTGTCAATTCATGTAGATTTCTTCACAATTTTTGCATATTGTCTTGCACATCCATCCAGTCTTGTCTTGGCAGTCGTATTAGCATGATTAGAACACAATCTAAGCATAACAAACATTCATTCAGCCTCAAGCAAGCGAATTAGACTAGAAAGACGGAGTTTCTCGGGTGTACGGGGGTGCCTAACACCTTCCCCGTGCGTAATAGGAATCCTTACCCATCCTCTGGTTAGTAGACATCTGGCCTTCACGTTTGCGTCTCATTCATTCACTTTTAGTGATTCGTTTGTGGTTTTCCTCGTCTTTTCCTTTAAAGACCAAGTGGCGACTCCATTTCATTTCTTTTTCGTCCCATCTCGCGCCTTCGCCATCTTGGCAAGGCTGTGGCCTCCTCCCCCTTTGGCACGACCTTGCATCGGATCGGCCCTCGAGCCGTGGGCACGGTCACACTATCCTTATGTATTCAATCCTAGTCATCTCTCCTCAAGTTAGTTACTCATCTACGTTTCTCATGAACTTCCCACCTCCTATGTAACTTCTATCTTACCTTTGTCATTGATGAGGTTGTCGGTCCAGAAGCCAACTAGTGCTGACGAGAGCCTAACCATTGCCTTACATCCACCTCTCATCACCAGCCATTGCAAGCCATCGCCTCCTCCACCACCAAACACAACCTGTACAACCTCCCTTCATCATGTATTAACAAACATAGCCTGGCACTACCTCATGAACTGGCCTAAGCAGACCACCGTAAGGCCATCCTCAGCATCCAACAACTAAGCCTCCTTCGCCTCCGTTACCGCCGAGCTACCCAACTTGAGGGGACAATCGAGTGCATGACACAGGTAAACATCCTTGCATTTAGATTAATTCTTTCTCCCTCTAGCTCGTCAATGTTTTCAGATGTCGTTTTGCCTATGTTTGTTGAAGTTTTGGTCTTTCATGCAGTCTTTGGCTGTCGGTAATGGGTTCCCTACTTGTGTTAGTCCATTGGCCCTTGAACACAAGGTGTGACTTGTCCAAGTGTGCGTCTTCCTTCCCCTTGATCCATCAAGACAGCTAGGAAGTCCCCTTGCACTCATGACCTCTTCCATGGCTGGCCAAGCTCGAGAATTTTGGTGTGGCTCAACAAGGACAAGGAAGGGTTGCATTGGATTTACGCTACATCTACATTGCATATTCCTCTCTTCTCATGCTTCCTCCACACTCTGATGACGTCAGAACAGTCCTCCAGAGCTTGCGGCCTGAATCCACAGGTGTAAGGGATGGCGGAACCCAATGGCGAGTGAGGGAGGTCGGGGGAAGCATGCATGCATCTATGATCTTCATTTAATCCTTAGAAGTCGTGCTTGCTTTCTCCATACATAATTGTATGTCTTCATCATCCCATTCCATCATCATGCTATGAAAAGCTCACGACATGCTTTGTAAAACCTAGAGCGCAGGCCGACAACACGGGCAACTGGTGCAACTCATCATCACAAGTCACTAGCACAGCTAACCAATGCGAGTGACCAGATCGGATCGCCAGATTCAGAGCAACTCGTAGAGTTGAGCACACCCTTGCATGCATATTAGTTTTCTGGCACTCTAATCTGTTTTTCGCATATTTTATCTACACTCTTGCATGACATTTGGTATTGCATGATTCTATGTGTGTTTTAGCATTTGACATTCATCCATTTGGACGATGATGCTTACTATTTGCAGTTCTATGAATCAAGTGTGATGATCTTACGTACATCCTTAATGGATTGTACTGGCATGGTTCCTATGCGCGAGTGTTCTGATTTAGAACACTTATAGTGTGGCTAAGCATTAGATTGCAAACTCTACTAAACCGATACATTATCAATTTGTACAACATTTATGTATGTAATATCCTCATGAAAAACCTTCGGTGGTACTCCCTTAGTAAGTGGATTGGTAATCATGGAGTTTGTCCTAATATGCTCTATAGATAACTTACCAATTATAGTAAGTTAATAATGTAAAATATTGTAACATTTATAATATAAAGGCTATCATTGCAAAATATTCATGCATTTTTTTTTCTTTAGAACCAATCATGCATGAGACAACGCGTGCTATTGTTGACTGGAACTGCAATCACAAGCTTAGACCTTGAGAAATTAAGGAAGAACCAAACCAAAGTGAAAAACAACAGATAATTAAAGCCTGTGGGGAAATTTTGTCTATGGAACACATGAATCGTTTATTTGTATTTCATCACTTATCCTTTTCTCATGTTTAGGTGCATGTCCATCAAGACATGACAATTACACATCAATGACAACTTCGATGGAGTTGGAAGAAATAGGTAGCAAGCAAAAATCATATGCCTTCCATTGAGAACTCAAGAACCTAGAAAACCAATTAGAACCAAAAAATAACCACCGTAAAGAAGAAGATATCAGAAGGTAGAGGGAGATGAAAGAATAGTGATGGTGTTACATGTATGTATGGTGATCACTAGCTATACATAATGTCATCAAGAGCATTTGTGGCTTCTTCCAGGACCACCATAGTAGAAGTAATCTCCCCAGACATCGTTCCTCCCACCTTTGACGTCGTAGCAACCAGGATGGTCGGCCAGCAGTCGGAGTCCGATGGCTGGAACTAGACTGTTGTCCCGATCCACAACCTGTAGGTTCCTGAAGTAGGATGCCTTTCCGAAACCCTCCCCGACGAGATGACTACTGCCCATCTTCGTCGACGTGTGGCGTCCCGACGACCGGCTGTCGACGATCTCCCCACCGAACTGGACCATGCTCCCATGCTCCGACAGATGGCTGAAGAGGGTCACCGGCCAGTAGCCCACCAGCTGGCCCGGCCCCAACACCAGCCACCAGTTACCATGCTTCGGATGCTAACGCATACATTAAGGAAGCATAGATTCATTTTTCTGATATACATATATGCTGCAAAATCCATCATGTGTGTGTGTGTGTATCTAGAGATAGTTCACATGGTCGTGTCCATCATTTTTCTGATATACGTAGAATTCTATACTACATATACGTGGGTATGTCTTTCAATACTTAGATAAACACCAAAAATTTCAGTATGTATTAAAACTTTTTAATATTTATCCTTTATTCAAACATATAGATAATGGAATTAGTAATTATAAATAGACAATGTTTTTAAACTAAGCGAGGAGGGTTTATCCATGAAGTAATAAAAGAATTCCGTGATCTTTTCTTTTTAAGAAGTAGATTAGATTTTATTTTTAAAATTTTAAAATTATTTATTTATGTATTATACCTTTTCAAAAACAATGACTTGAACATTTCTGGTTTCCTAATTTAATTAATTTATTGATTTATTTAAAATTATTATTTTTATTTAATAATACATTTCATATCAATAAAATTATACGATAATAATCATAATCATAATCATAATTTCTTAAAAAAGGAATACATGAGACATATTAGTCCCATGTACACCTCCATCCTTCACGATCCTCCGCTCGAAAAAAAACAGACAAGGGTGTGGATCTTGGGGGAGCGAGAGGGAGACAGAGAGTAGAATTTGGAGTTTGATGGGGAGGAATGGGCCCTCAACTAACTGATCGGCCTCCACTGCTCTCTCTCCTCCGCTTCCCTCGCTCCTCCTCCACTGCTCTCTCTCCTCATCCGCGTACGTCGCTCGTCCTCCGCAGCCCTCTCTCCTCATCTGCGGCCCTCCCTCCTCCTCCGCGTCCCTTGCTCGTCCTCCGCAATCCTCTCTCCTCCTCCGGGGTCCTCCCTCCTCCTCCCGTATTTTCTTTCTCAATCCCTTTTCAGTTTTTTCTTTTGTTTTTTGTCTTCTTTTCCCATGTTTTTTTTTTCTGTGTATGTCATTTTTATTCTACTTTGAGGACAATTTGTAAATAATTATTTCTGAATCATAATATATTAGACTAGTCAAATGGATCGTATGTTCGTGTATAAACGTGTATACTATATGCATATGTTAAATCTAGTCACGATTCATTTAATTATTATGTACTTAATATTAAATTTAAACATGAATTGTCTATTAACGTGTATACACGACACGACCCGTTAAGTATATATTTAAGTAGATCGTGTTGTTTTGACACAATAACGATTCAATTGACACGAGTATACGTTTATTACGCGGTTATTCGTTATTATAAGATTACACGTTTAGTATACGTTTAACATTTACATGTTTTGTATACGTAGAAAAATCAAAGATAAATCAATAATCATGAAATCAATCATTCAACAATATTTCACAAGTTTCATTGTTTCATGTGTTAATATCATAAGTCTACGACATATCATAAACATTCACTATTTAAAATAATGAAAGTTATAATCTATATACATGATTAGGTAGTATGTACCTATTGTGTATTTATCAAGTTTTTTATCTTAGAGACGAAAACAACTCGTTTAATAATCATGTCTACGGGATAGACACGATAAGTACATGAGACACGATAAGGATAAACCCAAACACAATTATATCGTGTTGTGTTCATATCGTGTTATCATGTCGTGTAAAAATTGATAAGTTTACAATAGATGCATAATAGATTTGAGGACATTTTGTAGTGTGTATGTTTAAATTGTATGTCATTTTTTCTCACAATGTAGTGTGTATGTCTATATTGATGCTCCTCTGTTATTGTAGTGTTATGCTTTGATACGAAGGTGGAAAATCTATTTCTGTAGTGCTTTGATGCTTTGACACTTCTTTGTTATTGTAGTGTAGTGTTAATGCTTCAATTTTTTATTTTGATACTTCTTTGTTATGTTGAGGACAATCTGTTTACTGAAAAGTTATGATTGCTTTTATGTAATTGAATGGATGAGAATTCAAACAAGATGATATAGAATGGACTATTGCTTTTATGTTACTGAATAGAAAGGAATTGTTTGTCAATTCTACTCTGCAAAACATTTACTAAAATATTATTTTATTTTTTTCATATTGATAAGATAATTTTGATAATATGTAGTTGTTAATCTTTTACATTTTTATTTTCATTCAAATTATGTTTTTATGTACTAAATAATGGAAAGGAATTATTTGTCAATTCTACGCTGTAATTTCATTACATAATAAACACAGAAATGAAATAAAATTATTCTATTCCAGAGTTCATTTCATTCCTATTTATTTTCATTCTAGTGTATCAAACGTAGCATAAGGGTTTATGTTGAATTTTATTGATAAACACAAACACATATTTTAGCTTTCAATTGTTTCCTGTTACAGGCAAAAAAGACAGGCGTTTAGGATTAAGTTTGGGTGCTATAACGGGTGACTGAGTTCATTGCAATAATTATTTCATAGGATAGATCAAATCTGGCTCGCACTTTGACCTCAACATGCTTGCTTCCTTTGTTGTACAAATGCCTCACTGTAGATTCCTTCCACCAGATACTTGGGCACCTCACTGTTGTCGGGCTACTCAAACATTCCTGGGCACTAAGGGATGTACTGTCCCATTGTTCATCACATGAAGTAAGGAACTTAGAGCTTGCAGTCATAATTTCAAGGGAGGCTGATGATTCTGATCCATTCATCTGGAATTCTCTCATTAGGGGATATGAACAGAAGGGTATGTCGTGGGAAGCCATATATTTATACAATCAGATGCTGAACAACCATGTTACACCAGACAAGTTCACGTACCCTTTTGTACTCAAGGCCTGTACCAATGCTGTCGCGCTTAAAGAAGGGGAACAAATCCATTGCAGGATTATGAAGAGCCTACACAAGCTTGATGTTTTTGTCCAGTGTTCTCTGATAGATATGTATGCCAAGTGCGGAAGGATTAAGACTGCACGTGCCTCATTTGACAGTGCACGACATAAGAATGTCTTTTGCTGGAATGTGATGATTGATGGGTATGTTAAGCATAGAGACATTGACACTGCATCTTGGCTGTTTGAACGGATGCCTGAACGTGATCTTTTCTCTTGGAATGTTATGATTGATGGGTATGTGAAATGTGGCCAGGTTGAGGTGGCAAGAAAATTGTTCGATGAGATGAAGGTTAAAGATATCATTACATGGAACTCCATGATTGATGGGTATGCTAGATGTGGTAACATGGTTGCTGCAATGGAGTTGTTTGTGCAGGTTCCCTCAAAAGATGCTTTGACGTGGGGCATTATGCTTAATGGGTATGCTAAGTGCAGGCAAGTTGAGATTGCTCATAATTTGTTTGAGAAATTGCCATACAGGAATTCGATTACTTGGAATTCCTTGTTACATGGGTATGCGCGATCAAGTAACATCAAGGATGCATTTAAGTTGTTTGAGTTAATGGTGTGCAAGAACCTGACTTCGTGGAATATCATGCTTGATGCGTGTGTAAAAGGTGAAGAGACAGAACTTGCTGAACGACTTTTTAATGCAATGCCGGATAGAGATACGACCTCTTGGAACATAATGATTGATGGACGTGCTAAAGCAGGACACATGGAATCTGCTGAAAAGTTGTTTCATTCTATGTCTGACAGGGATGTAGTCTCTTGGAATTCTATGATTGTCGGCTATAAGCAAAATGGACAGCCAAAGAAGGTCATTGAGCTCTACCATGCTATGCAATCTGCAGGAGAAAAACCTGATTGCTCTACTTTGGCAACTGTTCTGTCTGCTGCCGCTGATTTAGGCCTTTCTGATCAAGGAAGATGGATACATGCCTATACGGAAAGGAACAATATATCTACTGATGGAATCATTGGGGTTGCTCTCATAGATATGTACTCTAAGTGTGGATGTGTTGACCTTGCTGTGGAAATATTT
>JAMKQA010047428.1:0-21795 GCA_024699735.1 Posidonia australis | reverse complement strand
GGGTTTTTGTTGGATTTTTAAGTGGATTTGATTGGATTTTGTTTGATTAGGGTTTTTGTTGGATTTTAGGTGGATTTTAGCTGGATTAAGTGTTTTATTTGTTTTTCAGTGGATTTTAAGTTGGATTAAGTGTTTTATTTGTTTGATTTCAGGTTTAATTGGGTCAGGTGGGCTAGTGTGGACCTAATTGGGCTAGGATTTTGGTGGTCGCGACCAGAGCATCAACCGGAGGAGCCTACTGCCAAGTGACTTCAAAATCGGGGTGTCTACACACACACACATATATATATATATATTACATTTTTACAATTTAGTTTTTCTTGTATGTCCAACAAATTTTTCAATTTTAATGTATGACCATTGTCCATTTGTTTAGTGATTCTATTGTCCAATTTATGCTAGTAGCAATTGATAATTGATATTCAATGTCCATTTCCGTTTTTCAATTTTTATATATGTCCATTGTCTATTTGTCTAGTAGTTGATATTCAATGTCCATTTTCATGTATGTCAGTAGATTTTTTATATATTAAAATAACAAAAAAAAAATATAATGGAGTTGATTGTTGTAGATATTTACTAGTGTTTGTTAATTATTTTAGATAGTTTAGGAGATATTATCAAATGACATGAAAATTTAAACTTTTAATGCCAATGGATGTTCATTATATAATATTTGGATTAAGAACCGAGAATCAAACCGAATTGATCGATTTTTGGACGATTTGGTTCGATTATCCATTTGTCTAGTGATTCTGCTGTCCAATTTATACTAGTAGCAGTTGATAATTGATATTCAATGTCCATTTTCGTTTTTCAATTTTCATATATATCCATTGTTTATTTGTCTGACAATTGATATTCAATGTCTATTTTCATGTATGTTAGTAGGTTTTTCATATATTGAAATAACAAATTTTTTTATAATGGAGTTGATTGTTGTAGATATTTACTAGTGTTTGTTAACTATTTCAGATAGTTTAGGAAATATTACCAAATGACATGAAAATTAAACTTTTAATGCCAATGGATGTTCATTATATAATATTTAGATTGAGAACCGAGAATCAAACCAAACTGATCGATCTTTGGACAGTGTGGTTCGATTTGATTCCAAGTATATATATGGTTCGGTTCTAATATAATCAGAATCGATAAATACGTTTCGGTTCATGATTTTTGTCAGAATCGAATCGAATCAAACCGAACCGTGTGCATCCCTAGCCACAGCTATAAGGCGTTGGATGCTAAAAATCTACTATCCAACATTATAGATGCTACAAGACAAAGAGTTCAATGAAAATGGTTTGAGCTTTCCAAGATTGTATTACAAAATATAAGGAATACTCTTATAAAATTTTATCAAATATGAAGGTCGTTTGAGTACTATGTTGCGATGATCTCCGTAGGATGTCAACCAAAAATGTTAAACAGAGTAATCTCTATGTCCTTGTTTGTGGGATCTTTCTACATCTTGTATGGAATTTGTATTTTCCAACAAATATTAATGTATTATCGTGAATTTTTATTGTTTGGACTTCTCTCGTACCACTTCTGATGAGAGTTCGTTACTTATCACAGAGAACCTTGTTAATGATTGTTGTACACATATTCCAAGGATAATATAATAAAGGTTCATGCATTAATGACAAACGAAAGAAAAGATTCATGCATAATCGTAAATATAATATCAAGATTAACATATGATTTACATGTATGTTTCAAATATAATGTTGAAATCAACAAATATTTATGTCATCTGTCACTTGACTTAGTTTGAGGCCAAATGAAACGTGTGGATATGACTTTCATATTTTCAAATATGATGTCAAACGTGTGTACTTAGATATATTGTTGAGGCGCAAAGCATTAAATCAACCATATGTATGATTGAATATAGTGCTGATGACAATATACGATTTATTGTTAAAAAAAGAATACAAGATCAAATACACGCACAATTGAATATAATGTTAATAAAAAACACAATTTAGCATGAATTAAATATTTAATGATAATATGAATGATGTTAGAGTCAATCGACAGCAAATGAGTTGTTTGATCAAACATAACCTGCCAACGAAGGTCATTTTGGACGAGCAGGCTTTGTTTTGGACCAGTGAGCATCATTGAGGGATGAGCAAGTGCCATTTGGGATGAGTGAGCATTGTTTTGGATTGGCACATGTCATTTGGGGACGAGCAAGCGTCTTTTGTTATGAGCAAGCACTAGGCCAAGGTGGGTATATCACATATTTTTTTATATATGTTCAAATATAATGTCAAAATTATCATGTGGTTGACATATAAAATATCAAATTAAATACATACCATCGAACATAATGTCGATAAATTACATGCTTAATTGTAGAATCGGACGTAGTGTCGATCTAATTATGGGATCAAACATGATTTAATTAGATTATTTTCAAAATAAATCGAATATAATGTCGATATGAATTTGATTTTTGATGTCATTTTGTATCCCTTATTGTCATGTCAAAAGGAATACATTTAAGTGTAAAGACGATGAACATATATGATGTGGGATTAGTCTCCTGACTTTAGCTATCGACTTGAAGGTTGAGTAGTAGTGAATCATGTCCAATCAAACACTATTTCTCGAGTGATCGGTTTCGGGACACATGGGTGATTGTTTAGGCGAATTATTTCATAACATCTACAACAAACAATCCCTATATGATATGGGATCGATCGCTCGACTCGATTCGAAATCAAATGATGCAAAATACCCTGAATTTGGGTCGAACGAATGTAAAGTATAATAACACATGATTTTGCATATATATTCAAATATAGTGTCGAAGAAGTGTATATAATCATGTGCCGAACATATAGATTTGTATTATTAAATATGATGTTAAATAATACATTTTAAGAAGTTGTATTTATGAGCAATATGAAGTATATGAATCATATATTGTGCATACGGGTTTGTATTATCGAATATAGTGTCAAATAATACATGATGTAATATTACATATAATGGTAATATAGAATATATGTGATTGAGTCAACGTGTTATTGGCAATCTTATACGACATCTAAACATATGTGTCGCCCAATGACAGGGTCATCTCGATAAAGAAAGAAATACCTTGTTTGTCAAGAGTTCTTCTTGTTAACGTTTGCTTGGATGTAAGCCGATGGGTGTGTTTGAAAACTTCTCAAGCAATCTTTCTCTTCCCTCTCTATTTCTGGATGAAGGTCACCAGTTCTGGATGTATGTCTCCGATCCTTATGTTGCAGATTGTTGATTCTTTTAATGAAGAAGACGGGCCTTTATTTATAGGGATGTCACTCGTCTTAATTTTAGATATGAATATCTCTTGAATTTTAAGTTCAAAGTATCCAATAGTAGAATATATTAACAATATCTTTTTTCTCTTTGAAATAATTCCACTTTGACTGCATGCGACAGAATTAAAGATATGTGCTCGCTATCTTGTTGGTAACTTGACAAGTCGATATAGTATTTATCTACAATCTCCCAAGATCAAAAGGTGTTTTCTATGTTTCTCATCCCTTATGGTTGATTACTAGTGAATAAGCTTCCTGTTTCTAGAAATGCTCAATGAAAATATCATTTTTACCTTGAAGCTAATTTTATTCCAAGATCAACTTGAAGGAGGAGCATCTGTAAATATCTCATTTTTGCATTCTCAAGAGTTAATTAAGAATAGGAAACCTTGAGGTACCCTAAATCACATAACTAAAGAGGACATTTTCTATAATTTGTTTAAAAACATACTTGTTTTTTACTTAGTTTAAGGTAGTTAGCTATGGTAGAGCTAATACACTCAAATTGGTGATAGGTTTGGGTGCCTTGAACATTTTCTTGGTATGAGTGCATTAGTTATGACAAAGCTAACACCCTCGCTCTACTTAAACCAGTGGTAAGTTTGAGTACCTTTAACATTATTTTATGCGAGTTTATTAGTTGTAGAAGAGTTAATACTCTTATTGCACTCAAATTAGTAGTAGTTTTGAGTAATTTAATGTTAAAATAAAATATTTTTTATGATTTTATTGAATTTTTGAAGTTTTTTTGGATCTTTAACATATCTCTTCAGATTAATATAAAAGACAAGGAGATAAACTGCAAAAGATCATATTATTGCCTTATTGATCGGCGATAGATTTTGTCACCACTACTGACGACTACAAGTCCCGTCGCCACTTCAATAGGCGATGAGTAAGTCTTGACGCAATAGAAGGGGATGACGAGTCTCCTAGCACACTCTCTCAACATATTTCGTCATCATGGGCTTTGATATGATATATGGGACCTTTATAAAATATTATCATGTTTTTCCCATGATTATGATTATTTCTACGATTTTCCTAACACTTAAGTATATATGACATATCATATAAACCTTCATAAATATCAATTAATTCAAAAAAAATCTAGAAATATGGGTGACGCCAGATTAAAATTATATATATATGTTTATGAAAAACCAAATTTTGTGTTGGTTATTATGCTTTTAAATGTTATAACCACGTTTAATTCAAATAATATTTAAAAGTCAAGATAAAATCTAAAAGATCCAAGTAATTATAAATCAAGATTAGGTCAAAGATATCCATAAAATTAATTGCCTTTATCTATTCAATTTTGGAAGATATTATCTAAATTTAATTTACTTAAGTAGTAAGTATTGATTAAATTTTAAAATATCTTCTAAATACATATCAGTTAGAAATCCTGAAAATTTCTCACCCTTCATATCTTGAAGGTCATTTTTCAGAGGAGGAAATCAAGAGAAGTATTTTCTCTCTGCCTGGGGAAAAGTTTTCAGGTCTTAATGATTTTCCTCTATATTTTTACTATCACTTTTGGGAAGACATTAAGAGGGACATATGTGATATGTTTGAGTATTTTCAACAATCAGATTATATCAACACTCTATAGAGTATTAACCAAACTTTTATCACCCTAATTCCTAAGAAATCAAATGCTGAAAAAATTTAAGACTATCACCCTATTAGTCTTCAAAATAGTAGTTATAAGATCATCTCCAAATACCTAGCTACAAGATTTTATCCTATCCTTAACTCCTTATTGAATGCTACCCAATGTGCTTCCCTTCTTGGGCACAACATTTGTGATTATTTTTTGGTAGCTCAAGAGACACTCCATTTAATGTTCACTTCTCAAGTTTCTAGAATTATGCTTAAATTAAACTTTGAGAAGGCATTTGATAACATTAATTGTGACTTTATCATTAACACCCTTAGAGGATTGAGATGTGGAGATAAATAGATACACTAGATAATATAAGGATGTGTATTGACATAGCAAAAATCTTTATATTAGTTAATGGTTCCCCCGAAGACTTCTTTGGAGCCTCAAATAATCTTAGACAACAAGATCCACTGTCTCCACTTCTATTTATAATAACCACCCACATTCTTAATAGAATGCTAGCATTGGGGAAAGAAAATAATCTTATAAAAGTAATTTAGTTCCCCTATGCAGGACCTAAAGCGGTAAATATTCAATATGCTGATGACATCCTCTTGTTTTTATCATCTTGTAAATATTCAATATGCTAATAACCACCCACATTCTTAATAGAATGCTAGCATTGGGGAAAGAAAATAATCTTATAAAAGGAATTTAGTTCCCCTATGCAGGACCTAAAGTGGTAAATATTCAATATGCTGATGACATTCTCTTGTTTCTATCCCCTACTTAGAACTGTGTCATTAATTTTAAAAGAATTCCTTGTTGTTTTCAAACCTGCTCTGGTCTAAAAATAAATTTCACTAAGTCCTCACTCATAGGAATTGGTGTTCTAGATTTCTTGATCAATAGCTTTTGTAATATTCTGGGTTGTAATTCTAAGTCCCTTCCAATTACATATTTAGGTCTACCTCTTCATTACACAAATGCATCATATAATAATTGGTCACTTGTATTGGACAAATTAACAACTAAATTAGACACATGGAAGGTCAAATATTTATCAATTAGTGGTAGTCTCACTTCAATCAACTTTGTTTTATCTAATATACCCACCAACTATTTATCAGTTCTTCATCTTCTAGTGAAGGTAGAGTTAGAAATTGACTGAATTCGTCGTCGTTTTCTTTGGAAATTTACCTTAACTTCCACTAGAGGCTACTATTTGGTCAAATGGTAAAATATTTGTTGGAATAAGGTGCAAGACGAACTGGGTATAGTCAATATTAGAAGTTTTTGTACTGCATTAAAATGTAAGTTGCTTTGACGATTGCTTGCAAATAACATGTACCATTTGACTTGTTAAAAGTAGATATTTCTCTCATAATCACACTGGTGCTCTTTTAAATGTAGCCTCTATTAAGGTTTCACTCCTTTGACAGGAATTAAAAGCTTGTTTTCTAATTGTTAATACCTTCCCTTTATTCACAATGGGAAAAAAATATTTTTGGGAAAATAAATAGACAAACAACATAACTTTGAAGTACGCTTTACCTGATGTATACTACATCTCTACAAATATGAAATGCATTGTTGAAAAGATGCTTATGAAATATAGTGTCGACCATTTAGCCATATTTAATAATAATAGAATTGACTCTTTCAATTTTAATTAGATTTCATCCTAGTTGCACCAATTCATAATTATTATGGAGTCCCTTACTTTATTTTCTGTTAAAAGTTACTATGGTTTCTTAAATGATTGTGGACTTAGGTCTTAATTCATGAATAATATTTGGAAATGTTTAGCACCATTGAAAATTAAAGTGTTTGCCTAACTTGTTACTCATGATACTCATGATAGAATTCTTTCTAAAGTCAATTTACTTAGAAAATGATAAAGTGGTCTACGTCATTATGTCTTTTGTGGACATGATATGGAAACTATTTTTCATATTTTGTTACATTGTCCGGTGTCTTTGGCAATCTGGGACTTTTTTTTTTTTGAACAATACTGCTGGAACATCATCTGAATTTGTAATATTTTTTCCTTATTCAGTTTAATTAAATTTAATTTAAGTTTGAAAGGATGAAACATGCTCATTCTTGTTATCCTATGGTGCTTATGGCTAAACGAAAACTCCATGATCTTTAGAAATCAGGGTAGAAGTCTCTCTTCAATTTTATTTCAAATTCTACAACTCATGACTTGTTGGACAGATAATCTTCTGATAGATTAAAGATCGAAGGGCATTTCTCAAGCCATGCAACAAATATAATAAGATTAGGATCAAGTTTAGACAACCTAGGTCATTGCTACTTCTATTGATCTTTCTATAGGCCATACTATTTCGATTAAAGATCTTAATTCTGCTTTTGAACTTGCCTTCGATTGTTGCTTATTCACCAAATGATTCAGGTAATTAATGGTAAATCTTGGATAGTTGATATTTTAATATGGTTTTGGTTATTTTCTTTTTGACTAGATTTTGAAATTTAAGCTATGTAACTTAGAGTATAGACTATTCTTTTTGACATTCTATCATATAATTTTTTATATCTCCTCTCTTTAATCTTCTGAGATGGATAGTTTGAGGATATATAACTTTAGTCTTCTGAGATGCATAGTTTGAGGATATATAACTTAAATATTATTATTATTTTTACTTAACAGTGATACTCATAGCTAAGTAATATCTTAATACAAATATATTACCGTTCGCAAATAACACTCCATGTGACGAAGGTTTACTTGTACAAAGTCAAGTGATGAAAAAAAAATACAGGGTGTTCATGTCATTTTCAAACCTTCCGTCCCTGTATAAATAAAGCAAGCCCCTGCTGATTGGCATGATTGCCTCGTCTCGAGTCTTTCCTTCACTCCTCTCCTCTTCTTCCCGCCATTGGCCGATGGGGAGATTTTCGTCCTCGATGCCACTCCTCGCCTTGGCGCTGCTCTTCTTCTTCTCGAGGTATGTTTTTCCCCCGTCTCCCCATCTTCTCCGCTATGTTTCTGGTTCAGTCTAGATCGCATTGAAATCTCCGAGTTCTGCTTTCCTGCGTGTGTTCCTCTTGGAGTTCCTCATTGGATCTCTGTTTGCATCGGTCAAGAACTGCTGGAAGCTGTCCCATTTTTAGATCTCTGATTTCGCCTCGGCAAGTTTCCTGTTCAATTTCCGTTTTTGCTCTTTCAGTTTTTACTTCTAATACTATGTAGACGCCCGATTTCCGAGACCTAGCGGGTTCTCGTACTTGCATCTGGATGTCTCAGCATCGATTAGCATGTCCATTCTCTTGTTTTTTGGAATTTAGTTCTTGTAAGGAGCTGTTGATGCCAAAGAAACAGCTGAAGTTCGGCGATAGAGTGAACATTTCACAAAGTTAAAACTTAAAAAGTATTGGACGGTTGTCCAGTCTCCACTGGTTTCGGGATCATGGATCGACAATAGTAGTTATGACCTAGAAATTTTCATGGGTGCAAGAATTTAGGACCACGATGGGAATCACGACTAAAATAGGAATTATCATCATGTTTCTACGATGCTTCAGCCAGTGAAGCTATAAAAGGAACTTAATCAACCATGAAGAAACGATCCAAAGAATTATTTTGTAAGCTTTACTCTTTCTAGTGTTTAAACGTAGCATGTTTTAGTTTCACCATAGCAGTAGCATTAGTTATTTGTAGTGTAGTTTTTAGAGTAAAGTCTTGTTATCTACAATCCTCAGGAAATCATCTCAGTGATCTTTGGTGGGAATATTGTCTGAAGGTTATGTTCATTATCGCATAACTAACTTGAAGTGCCAATTGTGCTAGTAAATAGTATGACACTTCACCCGATAAATCTTCAATTCTGTCTTGTTATCAATGTTTGATAATTACGGTCTACTCCAAAGATTTAGAACCCGAATAACTTCTTCTATTAGAAACTTGTTAGTGACCAGCAACGTTGGATCCTTTACTAATCACTATTGTTTCTGGTGATATTGCGAGGTTTGTTTGCCAAAGGCGTATGCAAGTTTCAAAAGGAAACAAGAGCTTATTCTCTTGTAACAATGCAAATGTAGGACTTAACTTATAAGGTCATGTTTGGTTGGCATAGTTGTAATGTAATGTAATAAAATTACAAAGTATTTGATTACATGGAAATCACTTGCAATGTTTGAATTATTAAAATTTGTAATTTATTATATATTGTAGAATTGATTCAGGTGATTGTTGGAATTACACAGATCATGGCTGAAACAATTCTGGAGATCATTAGAGTGATTCCGATGATTGTTGGAATTGCTTCGATGGTGGTCGATGTGATTGTGGCAAATCGTCAAAGTGATTCTGATGTTGCTAGAGTTGTTTCGATGATTGTCAAAGTGATTTCGATGGTGGTTGAGGCTTACTCCAGTGGTCATCAGAGTGATCTTGATGGTGACTGGAATTGCTCCTACGATCGTCGGAGTGATTTCAACGACGATTGGAATTATCCTATTGGTTGTCGATGTGATAGCTAGAGGTGGAAATCCGATTGGGTCGACTCTAGGTTGTCAGGTTCGGTTAGTAAAAAAATGGGGGCTGGCTTAAAAAAAAGAAACCTGGGCCAGGGTGGCCCAGGCCCAGCTTGGGCCATGCGCCTTGGGCCATGGATGGGTTGGGCCCATGGGTTTGGCTCGACTAGCTTGGGTAGTAGGCCCATGGTCGGCCCACCAAATAAGCTAGACTGGGCCAAGGCTAGGCCCTGATGGGCTAGGTAGGCTCGGTTTTCTTGAAAAAAATAAACAGCCTAGTGGAACGTTGCATTACAACATTTATTTTTCTAAACATAGTAAGCAACGTTTAGAATTTGCAACGTTCACCACCTTTTTCTTCTTCTTTTTTTCCTTCTTTTTTCACATTTATAAATACCCATTCTTCACACAACTTACTCTTTCATTCTCTTTTCTACTATAATTCCTACTCTCTCAATTCTCACTCTCTATTCAAGTGAAGATTTCAAGTTTGGTTGTTTGACTCTAGACTTCACTACGTTTGTTATTTTCTTTCAGCCTTCAATATCAAATTTTCTTTACTTCTAATCTTTCTAAATTCTTTATTCTTAATCTTTTTATTTTTGGATTTTGAGTTTTGTAGGTTAAGGATTTTTTTTTATAATCAGTTTTTTTATACATTAAAATGCAAAATATTGGTAGCCATGATTATATCCTTAGTTAGGAGTCAGACTAACCCCAAATCATTTAAACACAATTCACAATCTTAAAGAAACTTAAAAAACAAAGTTCTTAGATTTTGGAGTATGTAACTGTAGATACTACATATGAAAGTAGGTGTTATTGTAATTATTGTAGTACAAGAAACATATATCCTAGGAGAGGGGGTGTAGGTTACATAGCTAGGTATTTACAAAAACGTATAGCTAAACACAATAAAGATGATAGCACTGATTTAAAATAATCTAAATCACACATAAATTCTAGTGGAATAGTAAATTGGAAATATAATATAGATGAAGCAAAAGAAAATATAACAAAATTTATAGTATAAGACAAACAATCTTTTTCTTTTTTTGAAAATAAAAATTTTGAATTATGTGTATAAAATTATTTGATTATACAATTTAAAGGGTTTTTTAGAAATTCAATAAAAAATATAATTTATAAAACATTTAAAAAAGATAAATAAGGTTTAATTGGAATATTTTTTAGTTTATTATGTAAAATATCATTAACAAGTAATGTTTGGACTAGTTCTAATAATTTTCCATATTTATGTTTAACTGTATATTGAATAGATATAGAATGGAATTTACAAAAAAAATTAGTTACTTTTAGAGTATTTAATCATTCATATACTGGTAAAGTTATAGTAAATATGATAGAAGATATTATTAAAGAATATAACATATATTTTAAAATTAATACAATATGCTTTGATAATACTTTTAATAACAATGTTGCAATAGAATTATTAAAAAGAAATATAAGATTAATATTAAATGGTGAATTATTTCATTACAGGTGCTGTTGTCACATTTTAAATTTAATTGTACAAAATAGTATATATTGCATTAGGCCTTATATAGAAAATATAAGATCAGTTATTTTATTTATTCAAATATTAGCTAAAAGATATCAAGAATTTAGACATATGTGTCTACAAAATGGTTTAAAATCTAGAAAATTTAAGTTAGATGTTCAATATAAATGGAACTCAACTTATGATATGTTAAGTTTAAATTTACCTTATAGTCATATAATTACAGTATTTTATAATACAAAATCTAATTATTTGTTAAATGATGAAGATTGGCAAAATTCTAATATAATTTATAATTTTTTAGAACCATTTTATAATGCAACTAAACAATTATCTGATCAATATTATTCAATAAGTTCTCTAGTTTTAATTACTTTATTTAATATTACAAATATTTCTACAATATAAAAATATTCTAGTTTTTGTAGATATTATTAAATTAATAGAAATAAATATAATACTTATTGGGATGAGCTTCCAATGTGGACATGTTTAGTTAATTGTATGATATTCTAGTTTTTGTATGATATTATTAAATATTCTAATTATGGACCCTAGGCATAGATTAGTTAATTGTATGATACTTATAGATGATATTTTTAGAAACATGAATAAAAATGACTATATAGATTCTTTTAATAATAAAATTAAGGCAACTTTATATAAATTATTTGAAGAATATGCTAGTAATTATGTTGAAAGTAGTACTAATGGTCACACATATAGTTTTATAAGATCACATGTTAGTAGTAATAGTGGTAGTTTTTTTTGGAGTAGATTAAATAATAAGAAAGAAAAATATGTAAAATCAACCACAAATAATGAATTAGAAAATTATTTAGAATATGAGTTTGCTTTTAGTGAATTAGAAATAGATAACTTAGATATATTAAAATAGTGGTCTAGTACCGCAATTAGGTTTCCTATAGTTTCAAAAATGATAAAAGATTTACTAACGATTCTGACGTCAACTGTGGCGTCAGAGTTTGTATTTTCTGTAAGGAAAAGAGTATTAACGATAGAAGATGTAAATTATTTAAAAAGTTTGTAGAAACCTCCATGTGCTTAAAAAACTGGTACAATGCAGTTGATCGTCTTCAGAGATTAAGTTTAAATGAGAAATCAGAAGATAAGGATGCGACATCAACTTTAATGGGGACCAGAACATACTCTACTAATGATTAAATTATGATGTAAAAGTGTAAAACAAAAAAAAGAAGTAAAAATGTTAAAACAAAAAAAAGTGTAAAATATAGAATACCTTATGTATTTTTCAAAATTTTTATGTATAATAAATAAATTTTTTAATTTTTTTTTAAATGGACTATGTTGGAGATGTAATACATTTGTAGTTAAGTTTTTATGGTTATATTAGTTATTGGATATCCGTTTATATCTAAGGTATCTAGTCTCTTATATATATATGTACACACATGAGCAATAGTAGATTATCTCTTTTATTTTCCTTAATTTTGTCTCCAATATGGTACCAGAGCATAGATAAAATCCTAGGAGACACAACACAGTTGTTGGCCACCATCCCTGCCATCGACGATCGGTCTCTGGCCATTTCCTGCCAACGTTGCCGTTTGCCCACGTCGCCTCTGCCTCCTGCGCTGCTGGCCATCCACTCGGGGGCATCTAGAGTCTTGGTCAGCCATTGTCGGGCCCGTCTAGGTCGTCTATCGGCGCCGTCGGGCCTGTTTAGGTCATTTGCCAGCACCGCTGGCCCTGCCCAAGCCATCCACTGGCGTTATAGGGCCCATCGAGTCCGTCCGTTGGTCCCGTAAGGTCGTCCAGGCCGTCCGTCCCCTCATTTAGGCGTTCATTGGCACCGTTGGTGAATCTTTCAGTCAGTTACAGTCTGATTTCTGGGACATTCTAGCCCCTCTCGTGCCGTGATCGAGTGTATCAGGTTATGTTCTGAGTCACCCATTGCCCTCAGTCTCCGTGGTGTGTGGATACGTCATATCTACACGTGTTGGTGAGCAATCCGATTCACATATTTGTTATTCTCTCTCATCATATATGTTATTTTTCATTTACATCTAGTATGGCTTCTAAGGAATCATTGGTCAAACATCTTAGTGGTACCTCTAAAAAATTAAATGGTTCAAACTATCTTCTCTGGTTACAAAGTTTTGAAACCTTCATCACTGTATATCGAAAATTGAAATATTTTACACATCCTCCTCTAGATAGCAAAGATGTGGCATATGAAGATTGGTGTGCACATGATGTAGCTATTATTACATGGCTCGAGAACAGTATGAAGCCTGTTATTGCATGTAGTATTATGTTATTGAAGCCAGTCAAGAAATCTAGGATACATGTAGACTTACTTATGGGCACGAGAAGAACATCTTCTAGGTTTTCGAAGTCTATGAGCAATTGTTCACCTTTCGTCAAGGAGATCGATCTGTACAGGGACACTTCACACACTTATGTGTATTATTTGATGAGCTTGAGATGTATTAGCCTTTTATCGGTGATGTCAGTTAGATGAAGAAATATCTTCAACAATGGCCGCTACTAGAGGACGTGGCTGTGGTGGTTCTTGAGGTGATGGTCGTGGTCAATCTGATAGAGGTAGACGTACAAAATGCATACATTGTGGACAGCTGGGACATTGAGTGGATAGATGTTGAGATTTGATTGGTAGATTACATACGACATATGTTACTACAAAGTTTTTACCTATGACCTCGACCAACAACGAGCAGATCTTCATCGTGTCTCAGGTTGATTATGAGCAGCTTCAACAGCTAGAGGTCACTGACTCTGCTGCTACTGCTATTCAAGCTACCTTCTCAGGTACCAGTGTTTTCCTTGCATTCAAAGATACTTCTTGGATTATTGATTTTGGTATTTCTTCACACATATGTGGTATACGAAGTTTGTTTATTCGTTTATCTCAATTGTCTGATATTCGATCTATGGCAATTATTGATGGCCAAACTTGTTCTGTCTAGGTGAAGGAGTTGTGCAAATGTCTTCATAACTATCTTTTGAAAATGTTCTTTTTGTGTTTGAATTTTCTGTTAATTTGTTGTCAATAAGTGCAATTACGAAATAATTTCGTTGTTATGTCACTTTCTTTCCTTTTCACTATATCTTTTAAGATTTGTAGACGAGGAGGAGGATTGGTTTGGGTCATGAGCGAGAATGGTGTGTACCTACTTGTTGATAACGATATATCTCAAGGATTAGCATATGTAATATACCTCTTATATATTACTCGTACTCTCATGCTTTATATGCATGTCCCAAAACATTTGTGGTCTGATGTTGTTCTCACTGCTACCTATCTCATTAATAGGATGTTGTCTGCTCCTTTAGGAGGTGAGGTTTCTCTTCGACATTTGAAATCTAACTCAAGTCTGTTCAGTTTAACTCCCATAGTTTTTGATTGTGTGGCCTTTGTTCTGGGATCTCACTCTTGAACTTGATAAGTTGTTTCTAAGGTCCATCAAGTGTATTTTTATTGGGTATTCTAGAACTCAGAGAAGTTATCGTTGTTTTCATCCTCCTACTCGGTAATATTTTGTTTCAGTTGATGTTACCTTCTTTGAGTCTTTGCGTTACTTTGATGACACTCATTCCTACACTGTGTCTGTTCCCATACCGTATGTTGTTGAGCTGCAGGATGTTAACTCTCAGGATGGTTTTATTGTGCAACAAACAGATCCTCGTCTCTTACATGTCTATTGGCATCGTCAGTAATTATCAGAGCCTATTATTACTAAATCAGACTCCTCTGTAGATGTAAATCTATCTTCCAGTCCTTCAAATCTTCCTATTGTTCTTAGGAAAGCTACTTGTTTTTCCACTGCTTATAATATTTCACATTTTATTTTCTATGAGTTTCTACATCCTCGTTTTCGTAGTTTTATCTTGTTTTTTTTTTATGAGTCCATTCTCAGGAATCATCAGGAGGCATTGTCCTTTCCTCATTGGAAGGCTGTTATGGATGAGGAGATAACTGCATTGACTAGTCGTGGCACTTGAGAGTTGGTGACCCACACTGTTGGGGCTATAGTAGACACTTACAGATGAGTCTATACTATCAAGTATAAAACAGATGGCAGTATTGACAGATACATGGTCAGATTAGTTGCTCAAGGTTTCACTTAGACTTATGACATTGATTATGTAGAGATCTTTTCTCCTGTTACCCGTCTCAACTCTATCCAGATTATTTTGTCTCTAACTCTCAGCAATTCTTGGGAGTTGTGTCAATTAAACGTCAAGAATGCTTTCTTTTATGGCGATCTGACTGAGCCTGTACTTATGGAGCAACTTCTAGGTTATGTTGCGTAGGGGAAGGATCGTGTATGTAGACTAAAGAAAGCAAGTTATGGCCTCAAACAGAATCCTCGAGCATAGTTTGAGAAGTTCAGCTAGGTGGTTCTAGTTGGGGGATTCTAGAGATACACTGTTGACTACTTAGTTTTCTACAGGAGGATTACTCGTGGATGCATTATTCTACTAGTGTATGTGAATGATATATTGGTGACAGACAGTGATATAAAGGGCATTACACACATCAAACAACATCTCTAAATCCATTTTGTCACAGAGGATATGGGAGAGCTACGTTATTTTCTTGGGATTGAGTTTGGCTATGCACCTGGAAGGATGGTACTGTTACAGAGGAAATATGTCTTAGATCTTCTACATGAAACAAGTCTTTTAGGATGTAATTCATAGAGTACTCTGATCAAACAGACACCTAGACATGGAAATCGGGTCGGGCGGCCCAGCCCGGGCCCGGAAAAATCACTCGTGGGTCGGGCTCGGCCCGGCCCGTCGCGGGCCGCGGGCAGGGCTGGGCCAAACGGGCAGGCCCGGCCCAGCCAGCGGACTAGGCCTAGTTTGGCCCACGAACCAGTCCGGGCCTGGCCAGGCCGGCCCGCGCATAGTGAAGAAAAATGCAGTCGGCCCGTGGGCCGTGTCGGGCCCATGGCCTGTTGCGGCCGGGCCGGGCCCGCCTGTTCCATGGGCCGGGTCGGCCCGGCCCGAATTCCATGTCTACAGACACCAGCATTCTAGGACACCAGTTTAGACTTGTTAGAGGATTCTGATCAGTACAGAAGGTTGATTAGGAAGTTCATTTATTTGTTAGTGATTCGATTTGATATCTCATACGCAGTTAGTCTATTGAGTCAGTTCATGCATGAGTCGAGGAGAATACACTGGACGGGAGCTCTATGTGTTCTACCTTATGTTAAAAAGGCTCCAGGCAAGGGTCTAGTATATAGAAAGAATAGTCACATAGAGATTATGGCTCATTCTAATTTAGGATATGCAGGAGATCGTGGGGACAGGAAATCTATATTTGGTTTTTGTATTTATGTTGATGGCAATCTTGTCGCATGGCGAAGGAAGAAGTAGAATGTAGTGTGAAGGTCTAGTGCTGAGGTAGAGTATAGATTCATGGCCTAGATTGCTTGTGAGATGGTGTGGATCAAGTTACTTTTGGAGCAACTTGAGTTTGGTGTTGAGTTACCTATGCCCATGCAGTGTGATAACTAAACTGTTATATTCATTGCAAACAATCCAATCTTTCGTGAGCGTACGAAGTATATTGAGGTTGATTGTCACTATGTGAGAGATTTGGTGATGAAGGGAGTTATTTCGACACCTTACACTCAATCTTCAGAATAGTTAGTGGACATCTTTATCAAGGATATTAATGTTGGTATGTTTAAGTCTTTGTGTGACAAGCTGGACATGATTGATATGTATGTTGCAGCTTAAGGGGGAGTGTTAGAAATATAATGCATGTGTAGTTAAGTTTTTATGGTTATATGGGTTATCAGATATCCGTTTATGTCTAGGGTATTTGGTTTCTCATATATATATGTACATACATGAGCAATAATAGATTATCTCTTCTATTTTCCCTATTTCTATCTCCAACAGACCAGTTCAATGGATCAATGTGGCCCAATTTGGCCCTTAAGGTCTATGACCCCACTTGAAGGCAGGTCATGGGTCGTGTTAGGTTGAGGGACTGACTCTTTCAGCCCGACCCGGCCCAGGCCCAGACGGGCTTATGTTTTTTTGGGCTGGGTCAGCCCAACTTTGCCCAATTTCAAACTCTAGTGATAGCGACAGTGATTGGATCAACTTCAATGATTATCGGAACAAGTCCTATGGGGGTAACAATGTTAGTGTATGCTAGTGTTATTAGTGTGACAATTATGAAGAATTTTGTAATTAGATTATTACCATTTTTTATGTAATTAGATTACACTCAAATATGGTAATGGATTATGAAGGTAATCCAATTACAATGTGTAATTTGATGAATCAAACACTGTAATTAAGAAAGGAATGTGATTGAATTGCATTACACCTCTTGATTAAAGTCATCCAAACATGGCCTTAGGGAGAAGTCATTCGGAATCAAGAATGCTCCTTGAAGAAATTGTGTAGTTTCCTCCCTCTCCTCTTGTTACAAGTGTGATGCAATGTGCTTACTCTTTTTAATAGGGCATGCTCTCCTCTTAGGAGGTCAACTAGGTCCATCATTCGTTGCTGCTTAAGTGCTTCCTTATTCTGTCATGGAGTATATAGTGATCTGATAAACGATGGTTGACTGAGATTCAACACAGTTGTTGATCCATACCATTGGAGAGTCCCATGAACTGGTGATATAATGTGATGTCCTTTTTTTAGAAAACCAAGTAATACGAGACGTGAGTAGAAGTGACTTCTTGGAACAGTCTAATATCTTTTATATCTTATACGAGAAGCTCTTTAGTTATATGGTAGCTTTTAGCTGACTTTTCTGCCTTGGTCAATGTTTGATTTTCAAGCTATGAATGTACAGAGATGGAGAAGACAGTTGCCATCATAAAACCGGACGGTGTTCGACATAATCACACAAGCAAGATAAAGTCGATCATTTTGGATTCTGGATTTGCTATCCTGGAAGAAAGGAATTTTCAATTTGACGAGGTCAATGCAAAACTATTTTATGCTGAACATTCAGGAAAAAGCTTCTTTCCTCGCCTTATTGGATACATGACAAGGTCCATTGATTTTTGTTTTCAAGACTTACTGATATGAATTGACTTGCATGGCAAAACAGAATAAAGGCCAAAACACCAAATGGAATCAAAGAAAAATACTTATAGACATTTTTGTAGTATTTTAATGTCAACACTAATTACAACAGGAGGGTCTCCATTAGCTATACAATTTTTGATACAGAAACTAATAGTGTACACAACTCAATATCAATAATAGCAAGCTTTATTAAGGATCAATTTCAAGATGTTTCTTTCTGTAAATTTCATCAAAAGTAACCGTTTTTTCAGCAAGATACATGATGTGCCCTACTTATGGTAATTCTGTAATAGGCATGTGGATTATTGGTGCTGATGAAGGAATTTATCAAACGTGTGTATAACTGCTATATCTGTAGTACACTCACTGAATAGCACAAACATAGTTGAATCCTTACAGTATGTCAAGTGTATTTACTTTTATTGGTAATCAGAGTTCTTGTTTACTTGACATGAATACGCAAAATCCTGTATGTGATTAGATTCCATTATCAGTTGAAACTTCAGTTCCTTTCACTTGCTATATATTGACACACCTCATAATTTTAGTGGTCCAGTGTTTGTCATGGTTCTTGAAAAGCCAAATGCCATACTTCACTTTCGTGCTTTGATTGGACCAACTGATGCAAGAAAGGCTAACGTTTCTCACCCTGACAGGTCAGTAAATATTTTCTCCACCTCTCTTAACTTATTACATATGTAACAATAAACACACCACCCCCCTACCCCCCCCCCCCAACCCACCCACCCACCCACAAAGTACCCAACACTAGTGGGAACCCCATGCATTAGGTTTGCCTTTTGGTATATTTTTATTACAAATCATGGGCATGTAACAGCCAATGAGGGTTTTTGGGGGTCTACTGTGCAGTCATGCCTCCTTTATTCTCATTTTACAATTGCTTCTTTTGGCTCCTATTTTCTCTTTTCCTGCATGGATTCTGGTTGACCTTTCTATCACCATTTTTCCAGCAAGGCAAACTTAACTGTTTCTCAAAACCTAAGTAAGGTGAGCAAATAATTTTTATCATGATTCATGTCCATATGTGTGCTTCAGCCTTTAGATAACCTATTTTGTTTGAAGGATACTTTCAAAATATTTTCCACATATTGGCATCTTTAAATAGAGTGGTTATTGCAAGCGAAGCAGAAGTCTGCCAAGAGTGTCATGATGTTGAGGCAAGCAAGGCTACGACTAGGGTGCCTTGGTCAACTAGGCGTCTCGAAGGCATGAAAATCTAGCATTTTATTTTAAAGTAGCATGCAACTATGCATGTACCCAAAGGCATATTCAATGTTTTTAACTTTCATAAATCAACAAAGGTGATTAGTACATGCTTGTAAATAGATGGATCAATTCAACATGCTAGTAATAATAAGCAACAAGGTACTATTATGTAATAACTAATAGCTTTAAGAATATGATAAAATAAAAATGTACTTTAAAAAAACATCTGTTGTAGTTAAGGAGTAAAGTGAATATTTATCTTGATAAACAACATAGTTACATACATATAAGGTTTACTCCTTGCACGGATATTCATATAACAAGTACTCATATAAGACATAATCTATATAGCATAGTGTTAATACTCCCCTTCAAGCTAGAGTATAGATATTAATCATGCTCAGTTTGTTATATAAATATTTAAACCCCCCAACACTCAACCTTTTGGTGGAGATGTCTACCAATTGCTTTGTTGATTGAGTATATGGGATGCAAATAATTTCTTTCGTTATTAAGTCACACATGTAATGACAGTCCATGTTAATATTCTTAATGCACTCGTGTCCAGTATGATTACTTGCAATGAAGATCGTCGCTTAACTATCGCAATGCATAGTCATAGGGGTTATCACATGCAAATCTAGCTTTGACAAGAAAAACCTAAATTAGACCATCTCATAAGCTGTTTATGCCATGGAATGGTACTCAGCTTCTACACTGGATGGTGATATTACATTTTATTTTTTGCTCCACCAGATTTCTACCCACATAAGTGCAATATTCTATCCGTTATATAGTCAAAATCAGAATATGCTTCAACATCTAGTTGACCATACTTCTTATAAACTAATCCTCATCTTAGTGTACTTTTAATGTATGTAGGTACACGTAAGGTACTTTGTTAATGTACCTTTTTGGGTTCATGCATGAATTGACTTGACTGAGAAGTCAAATAACATAAAAGATATTTGGACGTGTCATAGTCAGGTAGATCAATTTGCCAATTAGTCGTCTGTATCTGCATGCATCCTTATATATGTTTGTAGAACCATCCTAGAAAGTTTGTGTTGGATCAATAGGAGTACTTTTAAGTTTGCATCTTGTGAGGCCTGTCTCTTGGAGAAAATCAAGTGTATATTTTCTCTAAAATAGCATATCTTTCCTTTAACATAAGTAAACTCAATCCTAGAAAGTACTTAGGACGTCTCATATCCTTTGTAGTGAAATGCTGTTGCATGTATTTTTTAGTTTCCTTGATACCTATAGCATCACTTCCTATAAGAATGATGTCATCCACATATAATGCGAACAGTACACAACCATTAGTGTCTTTCTTGATGAACACTGAATAGTCTACAACATATCTTTTGAACCCAAAACACATCACTACTTTCTTGAATTTATTAAACTACGCTCTCGGACTTTATTTCAGGTCATATATCGCTTTCTTGAGAAGACATATTGTTTTCTCCCTTAAGCAACATATCTAGGGGATTGTTTCATGTATACCAGCTCTACTAAATCATCGTAGAGGCAAGCATTCTTTACATCAAGTTGGTATATATCCCATAAGTGATGGACAACAACAGAAAGGATTACTCGAATGGAATTTAACAAGCTATTAGAGAAAATATCTTTTTATAATCAATGCCATAAGATTGTGTGGAACCATAGGCAACCAATCTTATTTTGTATCTATCTACATAGTTATCAGGCTTATATTTGATATTGAATATCCACTGACAACTAACAATACCGGTTTCTTCAGGTTGAGTAACCAAATTCCATGTATCACGAGTAAGTAAGGCTTGTATTTCCTTATTCATGGTTGCCTTCTAGTGTGGTAGAAGTAGCGTTTCTTGATAATTCTTAGGTATAGACTTTAAGGATATAGACTAGACAAACTAGCGAAAGGAGAGACAAAGGAAATCATAGGTAATAAAAGTAGATATAGGATAGATAGTGGAAGACTATGTACCTTTACGTAAATTAATGGGTATATTAATATCTTGTGGTGGAAGATTTGCAGAGGAGAGTGGTAGCTAAGTTTGAGTTGATGTAGGCATGTTACGTCGTCGATAATAAACCTGTAGTGGACGGGGTATGTTTTCTTACAAAGGTTGTCATTAAATACCCTATGTGTTTACAATATCAACAAAAAAAGGAATAGGAGTAGTAGTAGGTGTAGTTAGAGTGGCAGAAGAATCAAAGTAGGACTTTGACTCTAAAGGGTGACATCAACACACATAAATTAACGATGATTGGGTGGATGATAGCACCTATATTCTTTCTGAGTTCTAGAATGTCCCATAAAGACACATTGAGGAGACCGAGGAGTTAAGTTATTGTGATCGTGCCACCACACGCTCTCGAGAGAGGAGGGGGAAGGAAGGAGACCACAGCCATGCCGAGACGGCGAAGGCGCGAGACGGGACAAAAGAAAGAGAAAAGGAGTCGTCACCTGGTCTTTTAATGGAAAGACGAGGAAAACCACAAACGATTCACTAAAAGTGAATGAATGAGATGCAAACGTG